>MU570271.1:2401294-2446294 GCA_024362625.1 Silurus asotus
TTCGTTCTCTCTCTCACACACACACACGTTCTCTCTCTCTCTCTCTCTCTCACACACACACATTCGTTCTCTCTCTCTCTCTCTCTCTGACACGTTCGTTCTCACTCTCTCTCACACACATTCGTTCTCTCTCTCTGACACACATACACACATTCGTTCTCTCGCTCTCTTTCACACACACACACGTTCGTTCTCTCTCACACACACACACACGTTCGTTCTCTCTCTCACACACACACACACACAGATTTGTTCTCTCTCTCTCTCACACACACACACAGGTTTGTTCTCTCTCTCTCTCTCTCTCTCTTACGCACACACACACGTTCTCTAGCTCTCTTACACACACAGGTTCGTTCTCTCTCTCTCTCTCTTTCACACACACACACACACACACACACACACACACACACACACACACACAGGTTCTTTCTTTCTCTCTCTCACTCTCTCTCTCTCACTCACACACACGTTCGTTTTCTCTCTCTCACACTCACACACACACACACACATTCTCTCTCACACACCGGCTCGCTACCTCACACACACTGCGGCAAAAAAAAATCGAGCTGCTCACAAACTAAAAGCTCGACTCCGAGACGGTTCAGGGAGTCGGCTCACCAGGAACACCACTGTTACTATGTAAGAGAATGTTACAGATCAGCAAAACGGGAAAACACACACACACACACACAAAACGGAATTAAAAGTTGTTCGTGGGAAAATAATCGGATAAAAAACAGGTTCAGATTTAGAGCACAGTATCAGACCTGGAGTTGCTGACGTCGGATTTATACCCGAGTGCAAACGCAGAATGTGTCCACATCAGCCAAGAGGTTCACACACACACACACACACACACACACACAAAGTACAATCCAACCAAAGCCCGTGCAGGCGTGGTGGGAGATAATGTACTCAAACAAACATAAAAAAATAAAAACAAACAAACACGCCGCTGCTGTTGCTTTCCAGGGTTCCGTCCGGCTGCAGGGGAAAGAAACTTGATGCAGCTGAGAAGTTCTGAAGACCCGAAGGAAAGGAGGGAAATGTGTAGATCGGACACCAGGATCTCCGCAAAGAAGTCAAAAAGACAAGGAAAAAAAAAAAGACTTCCCCTTCTTTACACTCACCTTGACACGTGGATCAATGATGAAGAAGAAGGTAATTCCCATGAAAGGAAAAGCTGGCGGATGAAAGTGAGGTAGCTCCCCGGCGAACAGCACCAACACGCTGGACGGACTGACTTACTTTCTCTCTCTCTCTCTCTTTCTATCTATCTATCTATCTCTCTCGCGCGCCCCGCTGTGGGATCAGACCGGCACATTCCTCACAGCCCTAGACAATGAGAAAGAAAAAAAGGTGGTCTTTCTTCGGCTCGAGAAAAAAAAAAAGAAGGAAAAGGCCCACCCCTAACCGACCGCTTTACACCGCCGAAAAACAAACGCCCTTCCCCGGCTAGAAAACACAGGACCGCCCCCGCCACGGAGAGAGCGCGAGAGAGAGACTTAAAGAATCGACTCGTGTTCCGATTCCAGGTGTTGGGAGTCGAATCCTCGAGTCCATGATACAGTAGAAGGCCGTGCATTTCACACCTACTCCTTAAATCGTGTCTGAATCAATCCACCTCTAAATACTATCATTATCATCATTTATATTTATATATAAATACTATCAATACTGTAGAGAAATGCAGTATTACAGAGCGCTGCATCCCAGACAGCAATTCAACAATTCTTGTTTCACTGCAGCCACAGCCACATCGCCCGCAGACATCTTCAGCAGAAGCATCGATATTAACCTCATAAAATGACCCGTGAATTTCTGTGCATTTTCTATTTCTTGCATTTACGGTTTTCCTGGGGATTTGAAATGAAAGCAAATGGTGTTTTTGTGAAAATTTCCAGGTCGGAAAATCTTGTTTTGAACTGCCGAACTTTCCATCCTTGTAAGTGTATCTGCAAACAAATCTAAAAATGTAGATTTTAAATCCAAATGAATATATTTGAGCTTGTGCAGTTTGCTACAGATGCAGTTCGCGAGCTTTGACTAGTGTGCTCTCTGACAATCTATTTAAAGCACGTGAAACTGCTGACGTTATTGTACGCCTGCTAGATGGCCTCCGGTGTCTTCAACTCAAAATCCGGCTGGTTAAAGCAACGTCTTCAAGCAAGGTGTACTTCACACTAGAGGCACCCGCAGTGCTGAAATTTGAAGGCCTCACGAGAAATACCTTTGACCCCATTAAGGCTGAAATCGGATTTACTGGAAACACTAACTTTTGCTTAATTCCTAATTTTATACAATTGTTACATGTAATCTTTTCTCAATGACACTTGTCAGGTATTGTAGGTCAGTATGATTGATATCAGTTTGGCAAAGTAAATTAATTATTGAATCAGTAACATGTTTAACAAACAGCAAATTCTATTTATCTTCCTACTCTGTGCTTTATGTGAACTGACTTTTTTAGCTGTTTACTGTCTCTAATTCCCAGCGATCCCTCATGTTAACTTCTGGCTCTCCCTTTGATTTATGCAGCCATAGCCAGTCCTGCCAGACATCACCAACCTACACCCAGATCACACTGTTCAGTGTCTTCAACATTTATGAACAATACGTATAGTTAACAATCCTTTTCCTCTCTCCGTGTCACCCCTCTATACCCCCCCTGTAGCCAAATCTGGACATACTTCAACAAAGGAAAACAAAACCCTGCAGAAAACAAAGCACCGTAAGTCAAAGTGACCAAATGGATGGTATGGACAATCGGAAAAGACTGAAGAGCTCTCGAACCCGGTCCCTGTTTAATACGACGAATTGAAAACTCAAAACTTTTGAGAGAATCGTCTCCTTCCAAAAACGTTTATAAATTTTATAAATACAGAACAAAACGCAACAGGACATGGTGGTAAGGGAAAATAAACTCATCTTAAACCGGATGTCAGCATATGATGAGATGTTTCTAAAAATGCAACTCATGTTACTGAGAAACCCGCAAAGTGCTCTACAGACGTTTCTGTGTCAGAAAGTTGCAGCTCTGCTCACAAAACTACATCATCCACATTTTTTTAAATACATGTGGAATTTCCATCATACATATTCCTCGGTAAGTAGTTCCTATAGAAAGGATTTCTTTTTTTTACAGCTAGCGTATTAATATACATATCTGTGACTTGCCTTGCATCCAGAACTACAGTCAGTGCTGCTCTTATTGAAGAGAAACAAACATTCGATCAGAATTGAGACCTGAACAGGACTTACTGGTGAATGTTTATTTAGTCGAACTTTCCAAAAAAAAAAAAGTGTTGATTTGAATACGCTTTAGCTCTAATGCTCAGCATTGAAGTTGTTCACTTTATTCTTATGTCACTATTTATCATGTAAACCAAACAAAAATCTGAACCCCTTTGGATTTCTCTCTTTGGAGAAATCTACTTAGTTAGATAATTCAGAAACCTAGAACCTTTACCTATTCAAAGAAACCCATATTCATAAAGAAACGAAGGTCTTCAATAACGACTCGAGTAGATAAGTAAAACTCAGGCTTATAAATACATACCCAGGAAATTTATATAGTTCAAGACAGCATACTTCTCAATTCCCTGCCTAAAAAGAGAAAAAGAAGGCGTTTATTCAGAGATACAACAATTTGAAGTTGTGGGTTTCATCCCTAGTTTGGACTTTTCTGTATGCTGAGGTATTGGATGATTTGAGACTGTGCTTGGAGCAGTTATGTTGCCAGGGACTGTGATTTTAGACTGTAAAGGACTTTTCTATTCACTGTTCACTGATTTTTTTTATACAGACTTGGACAAATTTGTTGGTACCCCAAGAAACAAAATATACCCGAGTGGATTATAGTCTCAGATTAATAGCTTTCTTTGGTCAAATGCTTCTCGAAGAATGTCCTTTGGACAGATGTTTGCTCACCTGTAGTTTCACAGATGTTAAATCGATGCATTGAAACGGAAACAAAGGGAACTCCCGTCTCAAGGTGGGAAACTTCCCGGACAGGGCTCAATCGCATTGCGGGGCCCAATCGCATGCTTTGTGGACGAAAGTTTTAAGTAAGTACCTGACCTTTCCTGCCATATTTGGTTCTTCTCCAATGTGTTACCATAAAGCTGGAGGCCCACAATTGTATAGGATGTTTTTGGATGTGGTTTAATAAACTATAACAGAATTGTTAATCTGCCATTTTCCCTTTAGCCAATGACTGAACACTATCCAATCAAGTTCATCAGTGGAGAAGAAACTTTTCAATATAATGATTGTTCGTGGGCTTTTGGGTAAGAACAAATCTGCAAGTTGAAAGTTGTGGCTACAGAAAACTCATGTAATATTCTAGAGTTGTATTCTAGAGCAATAGAAACTTGTTGGACTCTTTGAAATTATGTTGAGGTACGTTTCACTACAGTATATTTAACAGTTAGCCTGTTTTCTTAAGTCTGCTGAGACCAATGCTGTGTCCCAATTCAACTATTATCCATCATAAATAGACGAGATAAGAATGTCACACATCATATTACTCTACATCAACGGAAAAAATTGTTCGAGTGTAAGATTGGGATCTCCTTTTTATGAAGTCAGGTACTAATGTAGGGTGAGATGAGGAAGCCTGGGGTGCAGTTCCAATTAATCCAAAAGGGTTGAGATCAGAGCTTTATAGCAGGCCACACAAGATCTTCCACTCCAACCCAGGCTTTGTGTACAGGAGCATTGTCATGGTGGGATAGGTTCGGATCTCCTAGTTCAAGTGTAGGGACAATTGAATGCTAATATATCCAAAGACATCCTGTACAATCGTGTGCCGATGGAGACAAACCACATAAAAAGTCAGGTGTCCCAGTCGTTTTGTCCATACTGTATACTGAAAATGTATATTGGACGATTTAACATTTCCGGTGTGGGTCCTTTTTCCAGGTAATTTTGCCAAATAGACTCTTTTGAGTAAAGGAGAAGAGATTTAGTGATGGTTTTTACACCTCATTGAACTGCAAACATGGCGGCTATATACAAGTTTAGTCATACGCCTTCATTATTTCAGTGTAGGAACCTTAAATGTTATGCATAAACGTTTTTATCGTCCTTATGGTCTACCATATAAGGGATTATCCCTTATACACTGTACATGCACACACTTACATATTCCTACCTGCCATGCTTTGTTATGGTCATGTGACCTACTATCCTTCTAGCACCCTAACGAGGTTGACCTTTTGCTGCGTGAAATATGTTATGACATCGCATAAGTGTGCAGAATGCTAACGCTAGCATTTTAACTGCACATTGTATGAATGTAGATCTAATGCCTTCCTCCATACGTAATGCTCTGCTCCTATGTATGAACTGCTCTAGTTTTCCCTATTATGGTCTGCCAGATGGGTTTAGCTCTCCCCGTCGCTTTCCATATGACTTCAGTGGTATGGAATCTAACTAAATTGTGGCAGTTGAGTCATCCTGGTTACGTCACTACAATAAACAGGAAGTGGTTGCTGCTAGTATTTGGGCTAAGTAAGCAGCAGTCAGGGGTGGAAAAATGCTGTGAAATGAGGCTTCAGTGCAAAATATCCATACATGTGTCCCAAATTGTACTTGACGTACACACGAAGTGAAAATAATCAGGTAAAATAAAATGTAGCTTGAATCAGACTCAATTTTCGTTACTACAATTGATTTAATGCTGCGTGATGCTACAACGTGCTACAAGTATGTATTTTTTTGTGAGGAATGTGTCCACATTTTGGAGTCTTTAGCCAAAGTATAGAAGGATATACACTACTAATATGCCATGTTGCCTGTCGTCTAATTTTTCTTTATTTACTATTCCACATGTAATGCTATATACCATGGTTGCTTACCAGAATTGACGATTGTTATTGATGCTCATTCCAAACACTAATTTAAACTGACTCTCAATAGATATCAAGAAATTTAAATATTTAAATCTATTTAAAAGCTATTTAAATAGCTATCAAGAAAGCTATCATTATTCAGTGTTGGTATTTAGCGGTAAGTGCGGTGAGTTTGAAGTCACTTGTATCTGCATTTTGATGAATGAATTCGGCATGTTCGACCGTTAGAACATCTACCTCAACCTACATCTACCCTGCTTTATTGTTTTTCCTTGTGAGAGAGTCCAAGGAGAACTCGTTTTTGTGGCAATTCAATTCTTCATTTTTTTGCTGTACTGTAGCAGACAAGGAAAAACCCTGGCATGTTGTCATTGTTTCCTGTTAGAAGGGAAATAACCTATTGGTGTTGGATGGCTCTTGATTTCCCACACAGGTTGGTCTCTTCGAATAAAAAAAAAAGGTCTTTCATTAAATAAAAGGCCACGACATAACAACATAATTACTGTACATGTCTGAACATGTCAGTGGACCAGGGGCATATGGAGGTTATATAAAAACCCACGCACTACAGAGGAGGCAGGAATGATACATCATCTAGAATACACTGTACTCGTAAGGAAACCCGTTCATCACCAACAGCCTGAGTGTGAATTATGTTAGGTAGAACATTTGCTGGTCTTGTGGATTACACAATCAGTTTCATAATAAGTCTACAAGTTTGTGGACACCTGATCATAAGATTTGGATGTGCTTTTTTGAACATCACGTTTTTGCTGTTATCATTTACCTCCACTCTTTTTTAAAGTGCGCTTGTGAAGTTTTTTTGCTCATTCAAACCACAAGAACTTTAATAAACTCAGCTACTGATGAAGGCGAGGTGAAGAGGCCTGGGGTGCAGTCAGTGTTCCATTTCTCCCAAAGGTGTTCAATAGGGTTGAAGTCAGAATTCTTTAGCAGGCCACTTAAGATCCACCACTCTGGTCCATGTAAATGATATCTTGATAGAGCTGATTTTGTGCACAGGACCACTGTCATGCTGGAACAGGTTTGAGTCTTCTAGTGCAAGTGAAAGGATCATTTCATCCAGCAGACATCCTGTCCAATTGTGTGCCCCCAACTTTGTGCTAACAGTTTGGAAAAGAACCACATATAGCTTCTAAAGTCATGTGTCTCCAAACATGTGTCTAGTATTTTAGTTAGTTAGTCCAATGATTAGGTTATATTCTGGTTAAAAACGTATTTTAATAATAAATAAAACTCAACAAAAAATTGGTGAATATTGACCAAAAAGGGATTTTTGCAGTAACCTCATAGAAGAATAATTGTTGGTTCCCCAAAGAGCCTTTCAGCAACCTTTCAGAGCTTCATGCTCTCGTTTGCTGTAAGCCACATCAAACGTCTTAGAGACCACCTGTGCAACCTGATTGGGTTGTGGGTACTGTCTCATGCTACAAGTCGTGACAAGGACCCTAACAATACACTAAACTAGAGATAAATCAGTCAGGAAGGGGAAGAAGAGAGTTAATGGCCACCACCTGCTGAACTATTTCCTTTTTTCAGGAGGTTGTTTTGCTATTGCTCTCAAGTGCACCTGCTTTTTACCTTCACATGCACCAAAGCAGGTAAAACTGACTGCAGGTAAATCACACTGCAGATACTGCAGTAATTAGTATGATTTAGCTGTAACAAGGTATTTAACTGATGCAGTGAGTAGCTCCTGATTTTTTTACTGAATATGACTGAAGATGCATCCTCTGGTTGTGGAAGGGATTTTACTCTAACTAGTTAGGACTAAAGACTAAATAAAGAGATTGCTAACTAAGAAAATTTCTAAGGGGACTGCTGAAAGTATTAAAATTGGGTTGGGAACTGTGCAGTCGGGGTCCTTATTAAAACCTTGAAGGATAGCGAGGGACCCTTATCTGCGAAGAAGTCGGAAAGCGTGGTTGAAAAAAAAAAATGGAACGATTAAACATTGGGTGGAATCGAATCGTAAAAAACAGCAGCGGTAGAATTCACGACTTTGTTAATTATTAGAAAGTACGAGCAATTCTACAAGCACTATCCGAAGAGAACCCAAGGAATTGGGACTAAACCGCTGTGTAGCCTTAAGAAAACCACTTATCAGTGAGGCTCATTGGAAAAATAACTGTGGTCTGTGTGGTCTGTGTCATGAGGTCTGATGGCCAGATTTATCCTGTTCCAGAGTGATAGGATAATAGGATGATAGGATTATTGAATATGAAGAACCTTTTGTGCAAATGGAACGGTTCCATAAATGTAAACAAATAACCAAGTAAGAAACTTAAATGCCGTACATTCACCCAGTGAATTGTTTCTGTAGATCTGTTGCAATGTTGTTCAGGCATTAACATCTAGGATGTTTCCCAGCTGAGGGGTAACATCTTGAAAAAATTCCATTGAGTAAATATATGTTTGTTGGAACCTTCTTAACATTGAATGCTTGAGTTCTCTCATCAGATTTTCTTCATTTGGAAGGAGTCTCCAGTATCAGTGCTTTGTGATGGTCTGAGGTAAAGCTGTTAAACATGGTAATGTCAAGGCTGTTGTTAATGGGAACTCATTAGCACTTACACCACTTTGCACCATTATTAATAATTACCGTTCATATTCTAGGTTTTTCTCATCATGCTAGTGTCAACCAACGAATGAACTCTAGAGAGAAAACTACTTTGCCTGTTTGATTAGGTTTCTTTTAGTGTACAAAGTCCTTATTTCTCCAAGCACAGTCCTGAAAAGTGTGTTCACCAGGCAATGTTGTAGCTCCCGCATGGAATGTGAATCCCATGGGCTTGTGGCCAACATTCCCTCCAACGCACCTGGGTGAAATCACAGCAGTTTTTTTTTCATAGGCTCTGTTTACAGCATTTCTGGAGGACTGTGGAGGTCCAGGATCAGTGTTGCTTTTACAGAGCAGCCGTTAAATATGGTATCCCAAGCAAATTCTCGGCCACATCCAGGTCACCGTGAGAAACCAAACTCCTAAAACATTTATCCTGGAGATATTTCCAGCACCACAGTACACTGCAAATAGCATATATATAGAGAATAATTTCCAGAGTGTAAAATGATTAAATAAATATAAAATATTTAATTACAAAGGGGGAGATTTTTTATATTTATATATTCATAACATCTGTTAAAGTTAGTTAGTGTATTAAATAAGATTTGTTACACAATGCACATGAATGCCTGCATTTACACTTCTGCCTGTATTTGCACTTTAGCAAGTATTTAGTCGGCTGTATTAACATTTCTGTCTTATACACACTGCTCCTGTACCCACTCTTCTCCTATACTCATCCTGCTCCTGTACTCACACTGCTCCTGTACTCACACTGCTCCTGTACCCACACTGCTCCTGTACCCACTCTTCTCCTGTACTCATACTGCTCCTGTACTCATACTGCTCCTGTACCCACACTGCTCCTGTACCCACTCTTCTCCTGTACTCATACTGCTGCTGTACTCATACTGCTCCTGTACTCATACTGCTCCTGTACACACACTGCTCCTGTACCCACACTGCTCCTGTACCCACACTTCTCCTGTACCCACACTGCTCCTGTACCCACACTACTCCTATACCCACTCTTCTCCTGTACCCACACTGCTCCTGTACCCACACTTCTCCTGTACACTAATTATTCACATCGTTTTTTTAATAAGCAGTTCTATCACATCACAGTGGGGTGAACTTGGTCTGTTCTATGGTGTCATATAGGTTTTGGTTGGCGTGTGTTCATCACAACACAGGTCAGCAGCGAAGACTACAGACTGGGTTTACAACGCCTCCATGTGCTCGCTGTTATATATGACATGTTAACGTTAGGGTTGACTCATAATTGCTTGGATACAGTGATTATGTACACTATATGAAACAAACAAATATTTGTTGAATTGTCGAATTGATGGATTTCTTATGAAGTATGAGATTACATAAGATCTACAGTAAACCATTTATATGAGCAATTAGTAACAATGACTATATGGAAAGACGTTATGGACACCAGACCATTAAAACACCATTCCACATTTATATTACATTTACAGTTATGGCATTTGGCAGACACCTGTATCCAGAGCGACTCCATCATTAAGTATATTCTAATACTGCTTCATTAGGACTCAGACCAAGAATACCATCCATCTTAAAATATGTTGGGGGAAAATAGTTAGAAAGCATATATATATATATATATATATATATATAAGGAATGGAATGGAATATAAAGGGAATGGAATGAGGAAAAATAAACCAAGACGCTTTAAAAGCAGGAGAACATCACTGGAAAATGATGAGAGATCAGGAAGACCTTCAACAAGCTCAACCCTCAAAATGATTGTCAAAGAATAATCCACATGCAGATATATATATATATATATAGATATATATATAGATAGATAGATAGATAGATAGATAGATAGATAGATAGATAGACAGACAGACACAAGTCTGGAGGCATGTCTTTCTTGTATCCTGAGAGATGGTAGGACCAGTCAAGCTGTGGTTAAGGATTACAGGGAGTGTGGTGCACTGCAGGGTGACATAAGTGCTGACTGGTATTGGGGTGCTAGTATTTTTTTGGCTCAGTAGTCAAGCATCAGAGTTTAAAATCTGATGTGGGCCGCTACAGGAAGCCAGTGATGTGGTGAGGTTGAATGTCTTTTAGAGTTCTTAACTTTTTCGGGAGATGTTCCACTATGTTTAAATGTGCTTGTGGAGTTTTGTGCTCCTTCAGTCACAAGGCCGTTAGTAAAGTCAGGTACTGAGGTAACCTGAGAAGGCCTGGGGTGCAGTGAACTTTATTCCAGAAGGTTGTGGTCAGAGGTCTGGAGCAGGCCACTCAAGATCTGGAATGCTGGAGCATGTTTTGATTTCATTTCAAGTGAAGGAAACGTTTGATTCTACTGCATTCAAAGGCATCCTATACCACTGTGTGCCTCCAACTTTGTGGTGACAGTTTGTGTTTCAATCGGCAATAACAGCTGAATCTGGCGACATCTAGAGGCGATGTTGAGAATGCACCAGGCACTGTTAGCCGTTCTTCTTCTTCTTCTTCTTCTTCTTCCTCTTCTTCTTCTTCTTCTTTCGGCTACTCCCATCAGGTGTCACCACAGCGGATCATCTGTCTCCCTGTCCTATACATCTGCCTCTTTCAAACCAACTACCTGCATGTCTTCCCTCACCACATCCATAAACCTCCTCCTTGGTCTTTCTCTTTTACTCCTTCCTGGTGGCTCCATTTGATATACCCCATGTCCCTCCTTTACAGATGTCCAAATCCCAATCTCGCCTCCCTCACCTTGTCACCAAAACGTCCTACATGCAGTGCCTACAATGCCTACATTTCTAATCCTGTCCATCGTCATCACTCCCAACAAAAACCTCAACATCTTCAGCTCTGCTACCTCCAGCTCCACCTCCTGTCTTTTACTCAATGCCACTGTCTCTAAACTATACAACATCGCAGGTCTCATCACAGTCCTATAAACTTTCTCTTTCACTTTTACAGATACTTAACCTGTTCCCTACTCTCACCACAAATCACATCATCTGCAAACATCATAGTACAGGGAGACTCCTGTCTGACCTCTTCCATCAACCTGTCCATCATCTCAATAATGTGCAGGGAAGAGTAAAAAAAAATGATAGAACCTCTCCTAGAATTTCTAATCATTTAAATGGCTATAATAGGAGTTGTACTGGTTTTTAATGGAAACTGTAATGTTTCCTGTGATGTTAACTGTTCTGGTAATTTTGTTTGGTTATAGATGTCCTCTCCCTGATACCATTAAGGACCAATAGAACACCTTTGCTAGCTTGTTGATCATGTGTTGCTATCTACTGGACATTTTTTAGGGACCCTGAAACCCTCAAGCCTTTAGATTCCAATAATCTTTATAATGGTTTCTTTGTTTTTTGAAAATGATTTATTCATGTGCATAAAGGCCATATTTGGTAATGGTTTTACTGTGTAACTGATAATGTTTTTTTTACTGGGATTCTAAAGAAATTATTAAAAATTCTATGATTGATCCTTGGTGGTTTTTTTTTTTAAGCAGCAGAGACATATGACCAGACATACAAAAGGAAGTAGGGCTGGTTGAAAAAGGTTGGTAAAGAGGAGGTGAAGCGGGGGTGTGGAGGAGTGGCAATAATGCCGTGTTGTGAAAGCAGTCAAATAAAAGTGGCTCACTTCCAGACAGAAGCAGCTACGAGAACCAAACCAAAGCTTCTGAATACGTCCGGTCCAGACTATTTCAATGAACTAATACTTGTTGGGTGTTGGGTCTTTTTTTAAAAGAAGAAGAGAAAAAATAAGAAGAATTTGCATTTATTTAGATCACAGGAACTTTTTTTAATTTTTATTTTTTTAATATTAAAAATAAAGAACATTTCAGGACCCAGTTAAGGTAAGTTACACAACAAACACCCACACATACACATAAAAAGGGCTGGCAAAGTTTGTAGATTATCAGCTATAATATAAAAAGGACAAAATAAACTATTTAACTCAGTATTGTTTTAAGCAAACATCCTATAATCCACAACTAAGTTTGTTGTTATGGTAACCGTATTAAAAAAAACCCTCAAAATAATTAATTGACGTACTATTTACCCACATTGCCTTCTGAAATGCATTTCTATTCATTGTTTTATATAATATATTAATTTTAAACAGACAGCAAAGACATTAACGACAAATATTAGTCCATGGGTCAGTCCCGAGTTTGGGCATGAGGTTCCATCTTGGTTCTTTGGTGTCCTCCTTCTGGTCAAAGATAGGTAGATGCAGGTAGATTGAATTGCTGTGCTCAATTGCCCCTATGTATGAATGAGTTATGAAAATGAGTTATGCATTTATTAATTGTCCATCCACATCCAACACATGAGGTCTCATGCACACATGCTTTCATACTGTACATTTATGCATTTATTCAGTTTTTGGAGTCATCGTTTCTAGACATCGTTTCTGGATGGACAATTAATGGGTGTTGGGTGTTTTCATTACCTGTACAAGCAAACAATATCATTGATATTGATATTTGTTACCAAATTCCAACAAATAATTAAAAAAAATCTTGTACCATTTTCATTGACCAGGCAATGCTTCAATATTTTGTCAAAAACGACAGAATCATCTATGATTCAATTGATTTGATATCATTTTATTTCAAAAAGCAATCGTTATTTAGTCTTTCTATTGTCTTTACTACTAAATCTAAAATGCAATAGATTCAAAGTGAGTTGTTTGGGGAGTGGTAATTTTTAGTGGTTAAGGCATTAACTTGGAAGGTCACAAAGTTTGGATCCCAGCACCACTGCTGGGCCCTTGACCAAGGCCCTTAACCCTCAACTGCTCAGCTGTAGGTCCATTAGGGGAATAAGGGCTTTTGCTGTAAATGTAAATTTTGCTTAATAAGGCAATGATTTGATATTTCTCAATACTACTGAATCTTTTACAATATAAATAGATTTGATGTGATTTCACATCACCAGGCAACCATTTAAAAATCATTGATATTAACACATTTTCTACGGATTGGTAGATTTCATTAGATTTTAACTCCCAAGGCAATGATTCAATATTTGTCTTTACCAGTGGTGGCTCAATTATAGGATTAAAATAAAGTAGAAGTAGGGGACCAAAGACTGTCAACATTTACAACAAAGACAGACAGAGAATAAAGTGTGAAAAATAATATACTAAGGAAAAGCAGTACATTCTGCTCTTATGCACATTTGCCTGAGTGAGATGTTTCTCGTTTCTCGGCTGTCAGTTCATTACTAATCGGGGTTCAATTCTGTGCTGGGACTCTTAGCATAGAGTGAAGGTGTGCATGAGTGAGACGACTCCGGTGTGTTTTTGTTCATCTTCAGGACTAAAAAAAAAGCTGCTCACATGGATAACCTAAAGAGCGTTCGAGCAGCCTGTAGGCGGAAATGGGGAATAGTTTCAGGAATGAAGCATGGAAACTGTTTAGCGCTCACAGAGTCACATTTTGCCAGTTACAGTAAAAAGAACCAAGGGTGCTTTACACTTTACATGTACATAACAGCACAGTGAAATTTTGTGAGGTTTGGAAGCTGGCGTCAGAGCGAGGATCCATGATACAGAGCTTTTGGAGTGCTAAGGGTTAAGGGTTGGGGCTCAGGGGTCCCCAAAAGTAGCAGTTTGGCAATACCTTGGGTTGAATCCCAGATTTTCCGATCGGAAGTGGCCCGAGGTCTTTAGTTCGACATATCCGGTCTTTACAATCTTCTACGATTCAAATAGATTCAATCACATTTTGATTTAGCAGGCAATAATACTACCAAATCTCTTACCCTAAAGTATACAACAACTCTTCATTAATTGTGCACCTGGTTCTTTGACCAAAAACATTTGAGTAGACCGCTTTAAGCGTTGCAAAAGATCTCTCAAGAAACGTTTTTCCTGAGGGCCTTTTTTTTTTTGTCTGGATCATAAATAGGTCTGACAACAATCAACCATCCCCATGTTGTGCAATGTGCGAGTTACCTTGAATATGCCACACCTTTGGGCACTGTGCTCTGGAATTTTTTCTCATGACTCAAAGTGAGCCACAGACTATACCTAATCATAATCTGTAGAGCATATGAGGACTGGTTTTCCTGTGTTTTTTTAGATAACTGCAAGCCTGTGACATTTGGTATGTGCAGTTATTTCGATGTTAAAAGTGATAAAATGCAAAAAACAACAACAAATTCACCATGTAACTAACATTTACAAATATTTTTACCTCAGTAAGTTTCAGAAAATGTTTCCAATAGCTGGTTTTAACTGGAACTAACTGTTATAACGACTACTTAACTATGTTACTATGGTTACAGCTGTTTTTTTTTTTAAAGCAGCGTATTTATTTACATCACTGAGTAAACTGACCGGTCATGAGTTCAAATCCCAGCCACACCAAGGTGCCACTCCTGGGCCCTTGAGCAAGGCCCTCAACCTTGCTCAAGGCATAGCTGCTAGGTTGTATGAATTAGATAAATGTAAGTCGCGCTGGATAAGGGGGTCTGCCAAATGCCGTAAATGTAAATATCAGTAAGTACAATAGAGGGTTAAATTGCTTGAATTTTGAAATTTCTCACGAGATTATGGCGTGACAGGAGGGATGTCTTGTATTGTGGCTACGAAGCCGTAATTGTTACAATAAAAGAACCCGAGAATGTAGTAAGAGGATGTTATAGTATTTTGAGGTGTTGAAACGTCAGTTAACATAAATGAGTCATCGTGGGAAACTTGAAATATCTTTGCCAGAGGTGTGATGTGCACGTGTGATGTGCACATGTAAAAGAAAAAAACTGAACAGCTTGTATGGCTTCTAAAAAGGGTCAAAATCAGGATACATCATTCCCTGTATTGTTCCAATACCTGCATGTAATGTTTATTTATTTATATAGCATTATGGCTGCACAGTTTATTCTATATAGACAAAAGTATTTTTGCACCTGATTTGTCCAATCAGAGTTGCTTCTTCCCCAAACTGTTCCCACAGTGTTGGAGGCACACACTTGTCTTTGTACAGGATGTCTTTGAATGTAGTGGCAAAGAAATATTCCCAGACCGGTTCCAACATGTCTTTGCTTGGGGTTCAAACCAAAACTTGATTTAATGTCTGTGCACATTTTCTGTGTTTTCTTCCCTTTGAATCTTTCGGTTTTCCTGAGGGTTTTCCAGTTTCCTTATCGTGGCGTCACATCCGAGCATGAGGTTTTTCTGGGAAAGGCTCCGGATTTAATGAGACCAGGAATAAAACCATTGCATTCTGTATACACTTTGGAATTCAAATCTAGATCTCTGAAAGGTTCTTCTGCTTGTTATATTTTGGGATCTGTTAAAAGATTCTGGGTAGAACCCAATAAATTCTTTTTGTCAGGAAAAGTTCAAAGAATAATTTAGTGGGAACTAAAGAATGTTAAACTATTAAATAACCTTTAATTACTTCTTCCAATTAAAAAGAGTTTGGAGTCGACTTCTCATGACCTTTTCAGTCTGCACTTTTGTCTTGATTGCAATTTGTAGCGATAAGGAAAGGAAAATCCAGAGAAAAATAGAAATCGATAGAGAGCGTGCCTTGCGTGAATTCTTGTTGAATGCCGTGTTGAACGAAATGTCGTCTTTTTCAGATGCTTCCAACGGAGACTTCGTTCGTTGAGTTCCTCAGCCTGGAGGACCCCCAAAACAGGTCCACATTTCTGGACTCAGAGTTCCGCTACACACTTTTCCCCGCATTCTACGGTGTGGTGTTTGTGATCGGGCTGGTGGCCAATGTGTACGCCCTCTACGTCCTGCATCACATGCGGGAGTCCAAGGCCATGAACGAGATACGTATCTACATGACCAACCTGACCGTAGCGGACCTGCTTTTTGTCTGCGTGCTTCCCTTCTGGATCAACTATTATATTAATCGTGGCGACTGGATGTACTCAGACTTTTTTTGCCGCATCAATGGTGCACTTTTCTTCATTAACACCTATTGCTCCGTCCTCTTCCTCACCGTTATCAGCATCAATCGGTACTGGGCAGTGACTCGGCCACTGGTGGCCGCTTCTTCAGACTGCTGGAGGCGGGGGGTCATTACCTCCGTGATTGTCTGGGTTGTTACCTTGGCGGCGGCATCTTATAACCTCGCCACACCCGGAGTCCAGAGAGACGATCATGCAGAAGTGTCCCGATGTTTCGAGGGTTATCATAACAATGATTCATCGAAGCTACCGGTCATTGTCATCCACTTCTTAATTATTGGCCTGTTCTTCACAGTGTTTCTTCTTGTTGTTTTCTGCAACATGCTCATCGCGTGCACCCTCCTGTCCCAGCCCATCAGTCAGCCACGGTCCAGTACAGGACGCCGACCTCACGGGACCAAACGCCGCGCCTTGCGCATGCTGTGCGCCGTCGTGGGTGTGTTCGTCATCTGTTTCATTCCTCATCACGTCGTCCAAGGCCCGTGGACTCTCGCGGTCCTAAATATGACCGACTGGAGCCAGGAAACCAGGCAGTACCTGAACGACGCCCATCAAGTCACATTGCTCCTCATGGGCTTGAACTGTATCCTGGACCCCATAGTTTACTGCTTCTCCACCAGGAAATTCCGCATGTACATACAGGGTCACCTTAAGAAAGTGAAGCATGGGAAAACCTGCTCCAATTACACCAGCACCACGGGCATTTCGATGAAAATCAGGAATCAGAGTGAAGACCTGAGCGTCTTCGAGCAGAAGCAGTAAAAGAGATTTTTTACAGCAACGCCATCGATGTCTTACAGCAAGATGTTTTGAGACACCTATCGAAGACTGTATATTATCAGATTAGGCGTAAAAAATAAGCCTTTATTTGGTATTTAAGGAGTTTCACAATTTTTCTGAAAATTCCCACTTGTGACAGTTGAATTGTGGGTAACATAGAAAAGAGTTATCAGAAGTGAAAATAGAAGGGCATTTTTATAAAAGTTCAAAGCTAATATATCATTACAAAATATTGGACATTAAACAGACTCTTTTTTTTTTTTTACATGAACCATGTAGCTATGTGTAAATTTATGCTGATCTATTCACCATCCAAAAGAAATTCCAGAATTTCATAGAAGTGGGTTTCGAACCCGTCTTTATTTCAGCCTGTACACATCGCTGTAGCTGGACTTCCCTATGTAACCTTATTGCGCAACGCTGATTTCTTAAGCATGTTTTTTTTGGTACGTTCCGCAAAACACAGGATCACAGGACGTTCGTGTCACCAGTGTACTTCTTCCTAAATTTGCAATATTTCGCCCATGCTCTACCTCAACTAATCAAATTCCTCAGCTATTTGAAGACATTCAACCGTTGCATGAGGTTGATTTCGACAGCAGTAACCTGTAAAGATATTTGGGGGATTTGGGAGTTTGGGAGTGTTGGTGGGTTGGTAACAGGATGTATAGACAAATGTATTGTGACACATGCTTTTTCCATCCACATGTGGTTCTTCTGCAAAGCTGTTACCACAACATGTCAATGCCCCTGTGCACACACAAAACGTTTGACCTCAATTTTGACCTATTAAACACCTTTGCGAAGAAGTCGAACGGTGGCTGAGATGCCTCCTGAAAATCTAGTGGTTCCCAGAAGATTGGAGGTTATTAAGCAAAATGGGGACTAAATGTGAAACGGGAAGTTCAAAAAGCAAACAAACATTTGTCCATATAGCGTAAAGAGGCTTAAATCTTGAGTTATAAGACCATAATTGACTTGTAGTCACAAGTGTCATGCACTTTTGGTGATGGTGAAATACTGGATGTGTGTTCATATTAGTGGTGTGTTAACACGTTGAAATGGGGAAAGATCACAGAAGCGTTTCCTCATCGATGCTTTCATTTTTAGGTGGAAATCCAAACAGAAATCATCACTTTATCTATAAATGTAATATATTGTACAATGTTGAAACCATTTGCTTAAGCTTGATTTATGTTAATGTTTCTAATATGCTGTGGAGATGAAGTTAATGTGTATGCATATTATTGTTTCTTAATAAACTGTCAATGCACTTAGCTGTTATATAAACCACAGAATTTGGCTGAACTGTTTTTCCGTTCTGTCAGATTTTATCACCGATGCGAGACGGTGGCCATGGAGACATTCAGTGCTAGCACGGGTGCGAGCTGTGTTTCAACACAGGGGTTTTTTTTTTATGGCAGTGACAAAATGCCAATATTTTGAATCATTATTTGACTCATTTAATAGAAAAATCTATAATTTTAAGTTTGTAACCTTTTTGTTCACAATTTACATAAACATATCAACAAAAAGCTAAACCCTAATGTTTTTTTTTTTTTACTTTTTTAATAGAAATGGAATCAAAATAGTTTCACATTTAAAAGGAGGAAGGAAATGTTAAAACCTTGGTGAAACGTGGTGTTTGGAGAAATAAAACAAGCACAAAAACATTCTGACTTTTATTCAGAGTTGCTACTGTAGCAATAATACATACACAAAGGAATAAAAAAAGGTAGTGATATTAGAAAAAATATATAATCTGGGACAAAATAAAACCAACCTTCCCCCCAAAAATCGGTTAGGGAACAGATCTGTGTCTCCCAGTTCAGCTCAATGGTTAAGGTGCTGGGTTACTGATGTTGGGGGTTCAAGCCCCGATATCGGCAAGCTGCCACTCTTGGGCCCTTGAGCAAGGCCCGTTACTTTTTGTGCGCAAGAGGCTGTACCTTGGATGACCTCGACTTGCTTAGAAGAAAGAAAGAATTTCGCTGTAATGTATGTGTGACAAACTATAATTTTACCCGAAGAACTTTTACTTTGTCAACAAATATGTACATGTACAGATGTTCCACTTTATTTTCATTATCAACACAGGACTTGAACGGATAAATTCTTTGTCTTGTTGTTTGCTGTATGTTGTAAGTCGGTTCCAGGCGGAATTGCATGATGTTGAAGGATGTAATGGTTGCCATGTTGGTTCCTTTCAACTGGAATAAATCTCCAACCTTCCCTGCTCCATAACAACCCCAAACCATTAGGCTTCCACATCCATGTTTGACTGTGGGGGTAAGACAGTCTGTTAACATCTTCTGTTCTCCGTCTTACACAAGTTCTTCGATTAAATGTCCAATTTTGAATCGTTCTGTGGAAAGACATTTAACAGAAGAACTTGTGTACCGAGTTTGTTGCATCTATACAAAAGGAACATTCACGTGTGTCTATGTTTTCAAAATTTTTTTAATTGGTGCCTTCAGTACAATAATTGACAGAGAAAAACAAAAGAAAAATGTCAGAAAATTGAAAGTGGTCGAATCCACAGCCATTAGAGCGTGTCACTTTAAGGCTCCCAGGGGAACAAAAATCCTTTACAATGTCTGACTTTTGTCTGCAATTTCAAAATGACACTAGCTGATATAATGTAGCTGAAAGCAGCTCATTGCACCAGACCTTAAGACGATAGATCAGAAAGAAACAGATTTCTGTCAGGTTTTCTAGTCAGAGAATGTGTATATGCATTTACGTATAGGCATCTCATCAATCCTTAGAGCATTACTGGGTAACTGGTGGCACTGTTAAATCATCTTACTTGCTTTTGGACAACTCTCACTTCAGAAAAGTCTAAGGGAAATTCCGACAAGGATTTCTTTCTTGTTGAACAAGAACCAAACCATTTCACATTCAATTACTCATTGTAAAACGATGTCTAAATAAGTTTATGTGGATTCCTATATTAATGAAACAATCTAATATATGTTTGATAGCAAAAAAAAGTCAAGTCAGGTTTATTTGTATTGCGCTTTTCACAACAGACATTGTCTCAAAGCAGCTTTACAGAAATCAACAGTGATGGTGAATGGTGTGTATTTATCCCTGATGAGCAGCTGTGGTGACTGTGGCAAGGAAAAACCCCTTTAGATGTAATGAGGAAGAAACCTTGAGAGGAACCAGACTCAAAAGGGGAACCCATCCTCATTTGGGTGAGATTTCTTTCTTGTTGAACAAGAACCAAACCATTTCACATTCAATTACTCATCGTAAAACTATGTCTAAATAAGTTTATGTGGATTCCTATATTAATGAAACAATCTAATATATGTTTGATAGTAAAAAAAGTCAAGTCAGGTTTATTTGTATTGCGCTTTTCACAACAGACATTGTCTCAAAGCAGCTTTACAGAAATCAACAGTGAAGGTAAATGGTGTGTTTATCCCTGATGAGCAGCTGTGGTGACTGTGGCAAGGAAAAACCCCTTTAGATGTAATGAGGAAGAAACCTTGAGAGGAACCAGACTCAAAAGGGGAACCCATCCTCATTTGGGTGACATCAAGAGAAAACTGGAGAACCCAGATGAACACACAAGTCAGTGTGGCTAAAGACAATCAGTAAAGACAGAAACCCAAGCATAGGTCTGAACCCTAGATGCTGGAGCTGTGAGGTGGCATATACCATTGTGTAAGTGAGTTGCTATACCACCGTTTCACTGATTGCTTGGGTGGTTCAGCAGTCAAACCCAGGAGACACCAGAACTAATTGAGTAATGCTCATTTACTTATGACTGGTTACAACTAAAGCATCACAGCAGCCATATCACATCAATTAAAATGTCCAACCAAAAATCAACCAGATTCCAAAAAGTGTTTTCTCAGAAAAATTGGTTTAAGTTTTGCTGAACACTTTGTGAACACACACCATAATCGGAACTGACATATAAAAGCGATTGTAGAATTATAATAATAACAACAGTAACTCATAATAAGTATTTTGGTTGGAGTTCTTAAAGCCTTTGCTTCGCAGTAGATATCCAGAAACATTATTTGGGTTGAAGATAGGGGGATGATGGGTGTATAAACTTCATGGTTTTTCTCCCTGTCTTCTTCCACTTTCTGGAGCTCCCTAATCCATCCTGATGCTATAATGGTGTTCTTATTGACTGAAAAATTGACTGGAGATGACTTTTTCCTGTTTGCTGATTAGGGATAAACTTGGACCAATTTATAATTGTATTTTGAATGTATTTCTATAATCCTGCTTCGTGACATCGAATTGTGATCCGATTGTGAAATCGAATTGCACTGAATTGAATTTCGCAACTCCATTGATGACGTTGGTCTTAGTTTCAAGGTCATATTGAATGGTAGAAACTGAGTCCTGGTTTGATTAGGAATTAAACAGAGTAGAACCAGGTTTTGAAGTTCACTGCTGATCATTCTGACCACTGGGTGGCAACCACACTCTATGGATTCATTGGCTGAATACGACAGCTCAGCAATGTAGTAGTAAGATGATATTTGAGGACTGATTGAGGATAATCGAGCCGGATGGCCTTCTATGACAAAAATAGGAACTTTTGTGTCAAAGACGTGAGATTAGATTGTTTACTCGTAATTGTATGTTCAACTGTTTGCTGTCCTACTATGAACTGATTAATAGAAATTAAAAATTTTTTAACCAGAAATGTGCATTCATATGTTTTTCTTGAGGTGAGAATAGGAAGCAGGTTGAGAAGAACTTGGAGAGGCGGAGGTACGCGCTGGAGAGAAGGGGAATGAAAGTCAGTAGGAGTAAGATAGAATACATGTGTGTGAATGAGAGGGAGGGCAGTGGAGTGGTGCGGTTGCAGGGAGAAGAGGTGGAGAAGGTGGAGGAGTTCAGGTACCTGGGGTCAACAGTGCAAAGTAATGGAGAGTGTGTCAAGTGAAGAAAAGAGTGCAGGCAGGGTGGAGTGGGTGGAGAAGAGTGATAGCAGGAGTGATTTGTGATAGAAGAGTATCTGTGAGAGTGAAAGGGAAAGTTTATAGGACTGTGGTGAGACCTGAGATGTTGTATGGTTTAGAGACAGTGGCAGTGAGTAAAAGACAGGAGGTGGAGCTGGAGGTAGCAGAGCTAAAGATGTTGAGGTTTTCATTGGGAGTGAAGACGATGGACAGGATTAGAAATTAGTTTATTAGAGGGACAGAGCATGTAGGAGGTTTTGGAGACAATGTGAGAGAGGTGAGATTGAAATGGTTTGGACATGTGCAGGAAGGAAGGAGGAAAAGAAGGAGACCAAGGAGGAGGTTTATGGATGTGGTGAGGGAAGACATTCAGGTAGCTGGTTTGAAAGAGGCAGATGTAAAGGACAGAGTGGAATGGAGACTGATGAAGAAGAAATTTGCATTCCTTTCTTACATCCGGGGTGAGGAAGATAGAAAGTCAACATTTGACTAATCTGGAATCACTGTTCTCTCTAAAAATAAAGTCTTCAGTTTAGGCCGCAAGTTATTTGTGTCCTTTTCCAGTCCTGAAGTAAGGATACTTGCTCTGGGCCACTAGCTTCAAAAGTGCATTAGTGTCAGATTTAGTACACACCGTTCTGTAACCCTGATCACTTGTATGCTTTAGTTCAGAATCTAAATAAGTTTAATGTTGATGTGGCTACAGGAAGTAGGAAATGGATACCTGTATATGGTAATGGTTTTGGAGTTGCCATAAAGTGGAAACACCTGGGCTTAAATCTTTTTTTGTAGTACATTTTCTGTATGTAGTTTCTTTTGTATATATGCAACAAAATAGATAGAAGGCAAAAACTCACAAGAAATGAACTTGGAAGCTAAATGTTTTGGGGTTGTTTTGGAGCAAGGAATTTTGAAAACTTGGTGAAAGGAACCAACATGGCAACCATTCTATATATTTTACTTCTTTCAAATTTGAGCCGACTTCACCATACAACATGCCATTGGCCCGAATCGTACATCCAGGCTCTGTCAGCGTTATTTAGAGAGCAAAAAGTTATCTGGATTGTTATTAATTATGGAATGGGCTGCCCAGTCATCACACCAAAATCCTAGTGAACTGCTCTGGGATTAATTGGATTTCAAGGTCAATTAGTGAAGAAGTTTTTTGTCAAGTTTTACAAGAGGCATGGCAAAGTATTTAAGCTGAAAATTTGGAGAAACGAACTGTCCAGATGCAAAGAAAGTGTCATAAGCTCTTATTGATGCTAAAACAAAGTCATGACTGTAATCCAGTGAGGTGCAGTGGCTGATGGGAACTGTAGTCAACATTACTTTATACGTAAGCACATGACAAATGGAACACAGGTTTGTTAAATTCATTGCGATGAACGGGGAACATTTCTGAGGGACAAATTTGTACTGTAACGAATGGAATTTTGACTTCTCTTGTCTGTGGTTATGTTTGTTAGAATATTTTGCATTTGATTCCACTTTGTTTTAATCGTATTTTTTCTTCTTGTTGTACGGTTTGTCGGTTGTTCATTTCAGTGTCTAGACGGTTCATCTTTCAGGCCGTCTTTATGTCTGAGATATGATTTGACGGAGCTGCCAGAGCCAGACACGTTTTTTTTTTATCATCATTGGGACCTTCTACATTCTCCACAGGATCAGTGTTATACACACACAAACATAACTCGCCTTCCGTTTTGGGCCGTTTTAATCCAATTAGCAGGCCACGTGTGATACAGCCTCTAGAGGCAGGATGCTGGCTCCAGCAAAAGGAAACAAGCTGTCAAGAAAAAGAGTGCAGAAAAACACGCAAACGTTTTTTTTCCCGTCTGATTCCCTATTGGAGAATGTCACACTATTGCCTCATGCTCCCATCATACTTCAGTTCCTCCCACTGGCCAGCTGTCACACAGCAGACTGGCATCATCCCTCTCTCTCTCTCTCTCTCTCTCTCTCTCTCTCTCTCTCATCCTCTCTTGCTCGGTCTCTTTTTGCCTTTTTGTTTTCTTTTAGTCTCTCTGTGTTATCTGTTTCTTAATGATCTGTCTTTTCATTCTCTTCATGTTCTCTTTCTGGGTCTGTTATTTTTTCTTTACTTTGTCTCCCCCTGTTACTCTTAATGTCTCTCTTATTGTCTCCTTGTCTCCCTCTCTGCTGTCTCTTACTTTCTTGTTTTTTTACACTCATAGTCTCTCTTTGTTCTGTCAATTTTTTTCTCTCGCTGTCTCTCTTTTCCCAGCTTGTCTCTCTGTCGGCCTCTCTTCATTATCAGTCTCATTGTCTGTCTCTTTTTGTCTCTTTTTCCTGCTCTTGCTCTGTTTACTCTCCCTCTCTCCTTTAAACTTCCTCTTTGTCTCTCTTCTTGTTTCCTACAGTCATTTCTTAGTCGCTGTCTTTTTCTGTGTCTCTCTTGCTGTCTTTCTGTCACCATCTATCTGCCGTTCTTTTCCTCTTCAGTATCCTCTAGCTCAGTCTCCTTTTTTGCTCCTTTGCTGTTTTAATATCTCTCTTTCTGTATTCTGTCTCTCCTACTCTCAGAGTCTCCCTCCCTCTGACACACAAAGCTTCTTTCCTTCGGTTATGTACCTCTTTTTCTTATTCTCCATTTCCTTCTCTTTTCTTATCCCTTCATTTTTGTGTCTTTTCCTCTCAATGCAGATTTGAGCGCCTGCCTTGCACATTAGCCTCACATAAAACATCATCAAGAGGAAGGGAAGTGTGTGTGTGTGTGTGTGTGTGTGTGTGTGTAGGTCCCAAGAGAAAAACAGTGGCCAAATGAATCACATTGCATTGGCATCGTTTTTAATAAGCCTGACACACATATATATATATATATATATATATATATATCGTGTGTGGTGTTCAGGCACAACATCACACACACACACACACACACGCACACACACTCACACACACACACACACACCAGTTTACAGTATGATGCATTAACATGGCTCGTATTCACAGTAATTGCATATAAGGATCGAATGCTTCATTATATCACATTCACATTCTTGAATCTGATTGACTGTAATTCACCCCCTATATTATGCTCGTTTAAATACCGCTACCGTTTCCATAGTAACAGTTTGATCATTTATGGGGACTTGCATAGAATATGCTCTACACCATCTAAGGTTAATAGTAAAGCAATTATATATTTTTTTATGTTTTTATTTTATAATCATTCAACAGAAACGTGTTTGTCAGACATGGATGAAAGGAGTCTCCAGTGTCAGTGCCTAGAAACAGTCAGTAACAAGGAAGCAGCTTATGTGTAATTATTTGATTAATCTTATCTAATCTTATCTAATATAATTATATTACATTATTTTATATATATAACATTGCGATTTTTATGAGAAGTCACAGGGACTTTTTGGAGACAAAGTGAGGGAGACCAATTGAGATGGTTTGGTCATTTGCAGAGGAAGAACATGGGGTAGAAGAATGCTGAGGCCGGACAGGAGGTAAATCGGGAGGCCAAGGACGAGGTTTATGGATTTGGTGAAGGAAGACATGCAGGTGGCTGGTTTGAAAGAGTCAGCTGTAAAGGACAGAGTTATATAGAGACAGATGATCCGCTGTGGCGACCCCTAATGGAAGCAGGCGGAAGAGGAGGATAACATCTCTCTGTCTCTCTCATATCTTTTAAACTTAGAGATGTAATTTGCTTCCAGGGCAGACACATAAACACACACACACACACACACTGGAAACAAACTCCTCTTGGGGGTGCTCTTAGTCCAGGAGTCAGTGATTGTTTGCGCAGTCGAGACATGCTGCCCCTGAACACACTCTCAAAGCGTACTCTCTTAAGCCTGAATGCACCAAAACACAATAGGACACATTTTCGCTTTGAATTCCCTACGCACTTATACCGGTAACAACTCCTCCTCACTTCTCTACATCCATCCTGAAGCGTACGCACTGTATTACCATCTGACATGAGGTGCTCCTCCAAAACCATCACAGCCTCAGCTCTATTCACATGCGCTACACACAAAAGTTTGTGGACACCTAAGCCTAAGATTGCTATGTGCTTTTTTAGAACGTCCCATTCCACATTTAGTCCCCACTCTAATAATTACAATCAGAATACGCACACACACACACACTTGACTTGATTTCAGAGTCAACAGTCAGCGTTTCAATGTTGTTCAATTGGGTTGATGATCAGACCTTTACAGCAGGTCGCTCAAGATCTTCCACTGGAGCTTCATGGAGCTTAGTGTAGGAGCAATGTCATGCTGGAAAACGCTGGTACTGACCTCTATTGAAGTTTATAAAGTGTAAAGATCAGACTCACTTCAGAGAACTCCTCAGTGGACCACGACCTGTGATAATAATTGCAATTGTAATGCAAATAATTGAGTGTATTTATTTTCAGGGCTCCACAGAGGGCAGACAGAACACACACACACAGTATTAATGAAATTCAAATGTCATCTAGGCTTGAGATACGGTATTACTACCGCTGATACGGTTATATTTAGGGAACATCAGAGTGAGGTTTGGAGGCCTTTTTCAATTTCTAAGTTGTGATCCACCATTTTCCTGAATTTGTCTTCTAGAACCTCAGAGGAAACCGGAGAACCAGGAGGAACATCGATACCACAGAAAACCTGGAGCAAACAGCTTTAATCCAAGCTTATAATGGAATCAAGAAGTGATTATAAATCTTGTAAAGATAATACACAGCGATGATACGGCGACACGCGGTGCTTGTTTGAGAGCTGGAAGGTGGCGGCCCTGCCTGTAGTGTTTTTTACGTCCTTTCTGACTGGATCAAATTGAGACTTAACAAGCGAGCCGTGTTCGAATTGATGCCAGTTCTCAGGACAAAAGGCGTCACGCGTATCTGACTGCTCGTCTGAGCTAAATCAGGCAAATGCACTCAACAAAGCATGCAGTTTCACACCTCACTGCTTTTCCACTCCATTCAGTGGCACTCCATTCACACACATACACACGCTTATTTCTGAGGAGGCCGCTATCATTTTCCAGACAAATAGACAACAAATGTGATTTCGTTGCACTACGAGTTGCGTACTAACGCTCGGTCAGGGCTCAGGGAATCACGCTCGCCTTTTTTTTTCATCTTTCCTTTTTTTTTTTTGATGAGGCGCAAATGAGGCTGAAAATGAAATATTAACCTCCCGAGACGCAGCCATGTTCCTCAGCGCGCCTGCATCCCGTTTTTTTTTTTTTTTATCCTGGCGCCTCTTCACACCATCGCCGTCAAAACAGTCGTTAATTGCAGCGTTTATGGGAAATTAGCTGCCGGGAGCTTAAAAATAGGCTGACAGAGAGGCTTATTATCGAGTTTCAGGGCCGAAGCGGTTCGAAAACATTGCAGGAAAAAGTTTGCACTTCGACATTTCAGGAGTTTCATCAAAGTTTTTTCTTTCCTTAAGTTTATAGTCCTTTTAAGTTGTGTACAAAAATGTGTGTGTGTGTGTGTGTGTGTGTGTGTGTGTGTGTGTGTGTGTGTGTGTGTGTGTGTGGACTTAGCATATATTCCATTATTATTATTATTATTATTAATAGTGTTAGTATAGTAGATTACACCAGCAATATTACCCTTCTTTTGTGTATATTTATTTATTAATATTATTTATAGTATACAATTTCTGGTTCTGTAATAACAACAACAACAATAATAATAATAATAATAATAATAATAATAATAATAATAATAATAATTTGAAAAAATAATCAACTAATATTTTTTCTTTTTTTCATTCATTAATTATTTTAGTATTTTTTTATAATTATTATTTAAAGTATTTACTCACAGTGCTTATCAAAAGTTTGAAAACATCTGGAGTTTTTGTCGTTTATAGGACAAGATGGAGGATCCAACATGGCAACCATTCCACACTATGCAATTCTGTTTGGACTGAAGCGTGGTCCAAACACTGTAAGTGCTTCAGCCTTAACCACTGAACAGATGCCCTTCCTAACGCAACCCTCCCCATTTATCCGGGGATTGAATCCGGGCCGCAGCGGTGAGAGCGCCGCATCCTAACTCCTAGACCACCAGGGAACCTCATACTGGTAAATTACCCTAGTTTATTGCATATAAGCAAAAGGAACATTTATGCGTCTCTCAAAAACTATAATGTGTGTGTGTGAGACAGAGTGAGAGAGTATCCTCAGCAGTGTCTCTGCATCCAGCTAATTTATTTATTTCATCTGAAATCAGCAAAATTCAGGATTATATATAAAATAAAATAAAAATTCTTAGGCACTCTTAACTCACCTTTCATTTAACCTCATGTATCAGCTGGAACACTCTCTCACTCTCTCTCTCTCTCTCGTTCTGTCTTTCCTCTTCTCCGCTCTTTCTTATCACATAAGTTCCCATATTTATGCTGAGGCAGTGCCTCGAATCAAATTACAGCACAGCAGTTAACCGAGAATGTGAAAGTGCTAATAGTGCAGTTTAGACTATAAAAAAGTGAAGCATGTTGATGTTTACAGATTTGTACTATCGTACTACATGTTGTTGTTTTTTTTTTTGTCAATCGGCTTGCTGGTTCACTAGCTCCTAGCGTACCGGAACTCTTGCTAACTCTCACAAATGGGGGAAGTGGTAGTTCAGTGGTTAAGGCTGTGGGTTACTAATCAGAAGGGTGGTTGTTCAAGGCCTGGTATTGCCAAGCTGCCATTGTGCAAGACCCTTAAACCCAGAATGGTAATTCATTCATTTACTGTTGTGTAGTTGTGTAGCTCACGGTAAATGTTGTTCGCATAAATCCTCTTCATGTAGCAGCCCAGTTAGTTTTGTATTTTGTGTATTTCTTTTGTTACTTCATATCATTTCGTGTTGCACCATGGTCCTGGAGGAGCCTTGTTTCACTCTGTACTGTACTCCATACAGCTACAATTACAACGGCGTCAAATTTCCAAGGCTCTCAGCACGGGATGTACCCTGAGCAGCTTGTTATCGTTACTGTAGCTTTCAAAATGGCTTCGAAACACTAGAGAAATCAGTACAGTCAGGATAACGTTTCTGAGCAAATCGTGCAACGTGTTCGATTTCTCACCCTTTCGATGAGATTTGTTTGAAAAAGCGACGAAAGAAATGCAATTTTTCTTTATATCCTTCACAAGATTTCTTTTTTCAAATTCAATTTTATTCGTATAGAACAATGGCAGTTTTACAGAAACAAACTGATCATGAGTAGGAGTTTTTTAATTCCTAAATTAATCCCTGTAATCCCTATAAAATATCTTTGACCTATTATATATCAGTATACTAGTACAGTGGAACCTCGGACCAAGACCGGTCGCGAGTTCCGAAATTTTCGTGACCTTTTGATACGCCCCTTCCAACCCAGTAAAAACCCAAAGAACACTATACTAAATCGATTTAAATGAGTAAATAACACTATTTTACTGCATAACACTTATAAAACTATTTTAACAATACTTTATGTAAATTAACAGCATTTACAATGCTTAATTAAAAAAAAAAACGTACAGGTACAGTAAAGTATGCAGTAGAGAAGTACAGAAAATACAGTACAATACAGTATGTTATATTTTATAGTTTCAATGCATAATACATAATAAAAATAGTTAGATAAACCGTGATTAGAAATGTTCAAACTAGCGTTTCTGAATGAGAATCGCCGGTCGGAATGAAAGTCGCGAGCATGCGAGGTCGCGAGCGCTGAGGCCTCGAGCTCCGAGGTTCCACTGTACATCATTTTTGAACAATATTCTATATAATTGTGATCGCTGCACTGTGGGACATGGAAGTTAAATAAACATTTTCCTGCATCATATGTGATTCTTCCCCAAACTATTACTACAAAGTTGGAGGCAAAAATTGTATCTGATGTCTTTAGATGCAGCATGAAATTTTCCCTTCACTTGAACAAGGAGAAACCTGTTCCAGCATGAAAATGCCCATTTGCACAAAGCACACTCTATGAAGCTTTGAAGACAACCTTGTGATAGTAAATAATCACAAATCTCCACAAGCACTCCCTAAAATCTAGTGAAACGTCTTCCCAGAAAGACTGAGGTTCTTCCACCTAAATGTGGAAAGGGATGCTTAAGAAGCACATATAAATCTTATTTTTATGTGTCCACAAACTTCTGCCTATATAGTGTATGTTTGACCACTTCGAAGGGCTTAATGAAGAGGAAGTAGCCAGGATCAGGCCGTAACCCTGAGAAGATAGGTGAGAATGGCGACGAGGCGATTAGGGCCATGCGGGGGCCTGAATAGAAAGCAGCTTCGCCTGGGCTCTGAGACGCAGCAGGGCCGTGATGAGCTCGAGAGCGAGGCAGATATGTCTTAATTAGGAGGAGCGGCCAACAGAGATGACACCCTGAGGAGAGCTTAAAGCAGCTCGAGCTGGATACGGAATACAGATACTGAGGCCTGGAGGAGAAAATCGAGACAGGAGGATGGGAAGGAGAAGAGAATAACTGAGGGTGGGACAGGAGAAGTGGGAAATGCAGGAAAAATGGGAGTAGAGTGAAAAAGGAGTGTGTTGATCTTTCAAAAGATCAAAACATCCATTTTTAATCTATTCAGATGGATTCCAGTGTAAGTTGATGCTAGAACTGATGATGTATTAAAGCGAGTACATTAATATAAACTCTGTGATTAGAATTTGCAGCTGGAACTGCTGGCAGAGCTGCTGTTACAGAAAATTAATTATCTGAGTTTTGTTGCCTTCGTGTGTGTGTGTGTGTGTGTGTGTGTGTGTGTGTGTGAGTGTGTGTGCACACGCCAGTGTCTTTGATGCAGTGTGTGTCCATTCCCTCTGAGTCAGTACTATTTAATAGAGCTCTAAATGAGATCATTATGGATGCAAAGCGGCTGATGGTGTGTGAGACATCATCAGGCAGAGCTCCGAGATTAGAAAGCCTTGAACAGGAGAGTGTGATGCTTTAAAACTTCTCCAACATTTCCATTTCAAAGAGTAAAAAAAAAAAAAAAAAAGTCCTCAGGACTCCATGAACACAGGGCAGATTTTTTAGAAACAATGCCATTTACAGAATATTTTTATTCTCATTATTAATATTTACAGATGAGGAGTGTGAGAATTGGTTGGAATTTTTTTTTAAATCTATGTTCTGGGTTCTTTGTATAGCAAATCGAAGCTCCAAAAGAGCCTCCTATTGACCAGTAGCTGTGGACAATGTGAACCCAGCAGAACATCTTTCTACAGAATAAGATGCTTTTTGAACATCCCATTCCACACTTCAGAACCTTCATTCTTCTTAGAAAATACTAACACGTTCTGCATGCTTTACCAGTAAGCTACGTGCTTTAGTGTCTGCAATTTAACAACAAACATTGTCTTCAATCCAGATAAAATGTTTTTGATGTCTGAGGTGTAAAAGTTAGATTAAGCAACACTCGTCTTATCATAGGAAAGTAATCACTGCCTTCATAATGATGAGCAGGTGAGAATTGTCCCCTGAGGTCCCTGTAGGTTTGTTACCACACACATATACCCTCACACACAAACACACACACACACACACACACACACACACAAACACACACACACAAACACACACACACACACACACACACACCACACACACACACAAACACACACACACACAAACACACACACACACACACACACACACACAGAGAGATTAATCTATGGAGGAAATCTCATCTGAAAAAAAGAAAGAGACGGCGCCAACCATTTGTATCATTTAAACCTTAAGACACGCTATTAGGAGGAGAGATGGCAGAGATTTTCCAAGTAAACAAGGCAAATGACTTTTGTCTCCTGTTATCTCGGTAATTAAATGCTGAACGCAGTGTTCTGTGTATGCTTGGCATTACATCACTGTTTCTTTACAGCCATGTTGTCCCAAAGCCTTAATACAACATTAACACATGGTGAAAGGTTACATGAGAACCGTGTGCATGCATTATGTCATGTGGCAAAAGAGGAGAAACAAAACAATAATAAAAAAAAAAACATTATCTACCTATTTATTTCATATGTTGTATCTCCAAAACCTCTGTCATGACAATGATTCTGACACTGATTATCTCTTCATCATGGCACCTGCTGGTGGATGGGAGCAAGTGAACATTTTGTCCTTAAAGTTGTCGTGTTAGAAGCAGGAAGAATGGGTGATAAGTTTGACAAATTGTGATGGCTAGACATCAGAACATCTCTAAAAATGTGTCTCTGGTGGGGTTTTCCTGGTCTGCGGGGGTCAGTATTATCAAAAGTGGTCCAAGGAAGGAACAGTAGTGAAGCACTTTTTTTTATGTATAAATTATATATTCATTAATTAGTGCCAAAACTAAATTTATCCCTAATGAGTGAGCCAGAGGTGATTGTGAAGGAAAAACTACCCTCATGATGAAGAAACTTTAAGAAGAACCAGACTCAACCAGTAACCCATCCTCATCCTCAACACTGGATACTCATTGATACATCATACTCATTAAAATAGTTTGTTACAGTGGTACAATGGTTCCTAAGGAAAACCATCAACATAAACCTCATGGATCTTTAGGCGGTTGTTTATAAGCAGCTCAAACCTGAACCAGCCAATCACAATCAAGTATTCACCATGGTATATAAAAATGTAATATGTAAGTGTACAATTATTAAGAGGTTTGTAACCTTTGGCTTATCTCTATTAGAGAAGTCCGATGATTATGTCACCAAACTCGTAGACTGAGAAAGGTTGTTCTGTCCTTCACTCTCTCACTCTTTCTCTCTCTAGATTTGCTCTACATCATCTATCCTTGTGTCCAAGCTTGTGGTAGAGTAGTTGATGAATGGCCACTGACAGCTCAACCATGTTTAGATCATTCATGGTTTAAATTGTTTCCTTGATGGATGCCTACACACACACACACACACACACACACACACACACACACACACACACACACACACACACACACACACAGCATAATGTTTATTGCTCTACTTTCACTCAATGTGAAATGCACTTTAGAGAGGGTTACATGAACTAGCATGCGCTTGGCTGTTTTGTAATGCTAGCTGTGTGCTAACTTCTGAGTTCTGTGACTTAAGGAAGTGGGATTTTCCCATCTTTTTAAATTTTACTTTCCATTTTGGTGTATATGTTGCATCATGCCAACTAATCCTGACAGAATATCTTGTTTTACCACTTTAAAAGTGTAAAATAATTCATGTAGTTTTATACAGAATAAAATTATATATATATTAACCTTAAAAGGAACCACACTGAAAGGGAACACATCCACCAAATGTCCATTCATTCCAGTTCCATTTTTGAGGTGTGTAGTAATATGCGCTTAAATCCATAACTGTTTATGCAACCTGTGGTCCTGAGCCATTGTAGTAGACTGGTGATATTAATTACAGTCCAAATTCATCCTCAAGTTCAATATTCCAAACCCATTGGCATTTTTATGGAGTTGCTGCTATCTACTTAACAGGGAAGGCTTTTGGAACATGTCTGTTAGGAGTGATGTTTATTCAGCCACAAGATTTCCTGACCATCCCAAAGTTGTTCAAGTGGGGTGGAGGACAAAACCAGGCCATTTAAGTTCTTCTACACCATCCTTTGGCAAACCATGTCTTTAAAGATCATTGTCATACTGGACTGTATCCTGGATTCCTGGGATGCAGTCAGTGTTCCAATTCATCCCAAAGGTTTTCAGTAGCGTTAAGGTAAGAGCTCTATAGCAGATCTTCCATTCCGAATGTCAAGCATATCTTCATGGATCTGGCTTTGTCCCAGGGGTCATACTGGAACAGCTTTGGGTCACCTGGTTCAAGTTTCAATATAATTGTGTCCCTTCAGCTTTGTGGTAACAGTGTGCGAAAGAACCACATATTGCTGGTGTATAAATAACTTTGCCCATGTAGTGTATATTTTGTGTTTTTTGCTCTAGAGTCACAGAGACTTTATGCTATATTGAAATTATCCACTCACAGAACAATTTTGGACGTGTGGCCATATTTTGGGTACAACTTAATTAGGGTCAGTTCTGTTGTGTCATTTGGTACAACCAACTGACATTAAATCACGAAGTTCTTACTTTAGCCATACCAACATTATGTTCCATTTCAATTTTCTTCAAGAACTCAAGGGGTAAAAATAATAAAAGACAATGTCCTTCACCACACCCAACCAGGGAGCACAAACAGCATGCCATAACCACAGTAATTTCCTATAAGACCTGCCCCAATTTCTCATAGTGTGAGATGATACCTTATGCTTGCGGTCAGGCAGACAGTGTTACGTGCAACTTTTTCACCTGCTGAAGACTTTTGGCCCATTTTTTTCCACCCACCCACAAAACGAAACCTTTCCCTAGTGAATCGCAGTGTGTATTCTTGTTCGAGATCAAATCCAGCACGGTGAAACCACCCTGATGCTACCACACCTCCACACATAATCATTCAGTAACTTCACATCAAACGTTACATCAATCCAATAGATAGAATGTCAAAAATGTAAGACAAAATCTCAATATCAAACAATGAAAATCGAATGAAAACCACAAATGTAGTTCAAGGGGGACGAGAACTGCCTCACTGATAGGACATTTGGACAATGGCTCCACAAGCAGAGCACAGAGCTTACAAATGCCCCACTCCAGGCATCACTGCTTCACAAGTCACTTAATAAAAGCTAACGAAAAAAGGCACTCGTACGGTCTGAGGGAATCCCCGAGGTCTATTAGCTTATTTCAACCAGAGAGTGTGGTATAGTAAAAATGGTCATCAGAGTTCAGAATATTGGTGTTAGAGCACATAGTTATTTCTGGGTTTTTGGTGTTTTAAGGCCTAGTTTTCTCTCTCCTTTTATCGGTGTGACTGTACACTGATACAGAGCGCGTCCGGCTAAACCCTCCACTTGCGAACCGGTGCTCGTCCGAGTGCCCCCTGCCACATACATACATACTTTATACATTACGGTAGTGTAAATTGCTCTTGCTAAATTATGTACTGTTATTTGTTCAAGAAAACAAATTCTTCATCGTGAGTTGTGAGATAAAACCTGTATATTTTTAACTTAACAAGTATATACAGTCAACCGCCTGAAAATTCGCGGTTCAGAACTTGCGTGTTCTCATTTGGAACCCAACTAACAGCAAGTTGCGGATTATCTAAAAATTTGCGGGACCGAATGTTCAGGAACGTTAGGAATAACATCAAATGTGTATTTGGTCAAATACTGTACACTATTACGTTTATAAAGTGACAATGTCTAGAATTCACTAAGGTACCATAGGGCACTGTGGGGGGTGCGTCTAAAATTCGCAGGTTTGAGAGCGTAGCCACCGCGAGTTCCGGGGACCACTGTATAGCAAGTCTGTGTACTACCATACATGCCCAGTAGGACCACATTTCATTCCTTTCTATGGAATACTACTGTGATTCTACTCTATTACCAGGGTGTTTTTTCGGGACAAAAGTATTATCACAAAATGTTTGGGTTTTCATGCCCTTATTGCAAGACCTTAAACCCAGCCATTAGGGTTGCACAAGCCAGTGCACACTTAGTGCCGGTCCCAAGCCCGGATAAATGGGAAGGGTTGCGTTAGGAAGGGCATCCAGCGTAAAAGCATGTGCCAAATCGAACATGCGAGTCACGAATACAGATGATCCGCTGTGGCGACCCCTAATGGGAGAAGCCGAAAGAAAGACCAATTGCAAGACTTTAAAATTAAACCTTACCTCACAGAATAAGCTGTACACACACTTTCTTTCTTTGTTTCTATAATTTTGTGCCAACATGTAAACATAATGCAAATTCAAAAAAATGGTTAGCATCCACCAGTTACCAGTTGCTAACTTCCAAAAAACTAAAAAAAAACATTACCTTATATAACAGGTCATACACCCAAGCAAAGTATGGCTAATCCTGCATTTAGATTAATAACCATATCACACTACCTTAGTAAGCAATTCCTCAGTGTCCCGATGTCCTTTCAACTCTTTTCTTTTTCTCTCTCTCTTTTCCTAATGCTCTCGATCTCAGCCTTTTTAGCTCTGATAGAATAACGTCAGTCTCCATCTAGTCATCTCTCATTTCAATTACGAAGGAAAATATTTCCCCTGCCTTTAATTAGTTTCTGGGGGACAAGCAGTGTGTTCCTGATTTATGAAATGTTTAAACAGGGAAATGGAAGAAAGGAAGAGTGAGAGAGAGAGAGAGAGAGAGAGAGAAAAATAGAAAGCCAAAAGAAAGAGAAAATTAGAGATAGGGATCGAAAGGCGGGCGAGTGGAAAAAAAAAAAACTTCGGCGAGTCACACAGGCAAGTGTCGAGGGCTTGTGATTAACTCTCATATCAGAGGCTTTATTATTCGCCCCCAAATGAAAATGCCGACATGCGGATAAATCTCCACCTCCCTCAACCCCAGAATGGCCCGAAATAACTCACTCCTGTTATCGCTTTGAATTTTAGAGCCTGACTGGAAACCGCCTAGAAGTCGGAATGGTAATGAGCTGTGTGTGTGTGTGCGTGTGTAAGTGTGCATTTGTGTGTTAGAGGAGATTTGTGGGAGGGGAGGGGGGGTGGCATACTGGAAATAAGGTTGTCAAGCTGCCATGGTCAACTAATATGCCATATATACATGGTGTGTGTGTGAGACCATGTGTGTGTGTGAGACTGTGTGTGTGATTGCAGGCGGGACAGGAGAGCGGGCCTAAGCGCTTGATAGAAGAGAATCGATAGGTTTGAAGGCATGACATGATGGAGATTGAAGGCACTGGGCAATGAAAAGCTATGAACGCATAGGAAAAGGAAGGGAATATTGATGCCCAAATGGCTTTATGAGGTCTGTAACTCTATGGCGTGTGTGTTTATATGTGTGGGAGAGTGTGTGTGTTTCATTTAGCCTGCATTACCATTGCAGAAATGTCAGTTTCATTTGACAGGCCCATAAGTAACAGTTAATACCGCAATCACTTTAATTAAAGCGCTTCCATTCGTTTTGCTGTGTAAGGCCAGGGAGATGTTAATACGAGAGAATATTCAATGTCTGGATTTATGATGGTGGAACGACTCTGCAGGGAATATTCCACTGATTTAGTAATTATGGTAAATGCATGTCTGTGTTTTACAGGAAAAAAAAAAAAAAAGCTAATGCGTCTCCCCGTGGTGCCGGTCGGATTGATCGGGGCAGATCGAAATCAATAGTTTTTTCATGCAACAAAAGAGGCATTGTTTAATTTTCCTTAAACTCTTGGCTGAGTTTATGTCCAGTTGATTTGTGCGCTTAATTGCATCAGCGACTGTGTATGTCCTACATTACACTCGAATGGCTGTTTTTTTCAGAGAAATACTTTTAGCCTCCATTAATATTACTCCCGACGTAGCATTTTGGTGTATAAGGTGGTATCAAAAGGCTTTGAGACTCTGTTTACAAGAAAGTACTTTATTTTATCTACATTTACACACTGTCGCCTTCAAAACAGTCCCCAGTGCCACTTCTGGAATGTGTCCTGGAAGTCTTTTTTTTTTTCAAAGTGTATCAAGCACCTTCTCTGATTTGCACTGGATCTTCGCAATGGTGTCAAAACAGTGACGTGTGAGCTGGATCTTCATGTGGGTGTGGGTGTGGTAGTGCGATTGTTTTCTGACCAACATCATGCACATGTTGCTGAACCGTTTTGACATTTTTTTGGGGGGGTTGAGACCGTTGAAGGTCTTTCTGATCTCTCATCGTCTTCCAGTAATGTTCTGCTATCTATCTATCTATCTATCTATCTATCTATCTATCTATCTATCTATCTATCTATCTATCTATCAATCTATCCATCCATCCATCCATCCATCCATCCATCCATCCATCCATCAAATATATTTACATATATACATGGTATTAAATATAATATAAATACTATGGTATTAAAATTGCATTCAAAAGCATTACATTTGTATGATGCGTACAGAAACTCTGAAATTAGTACTTTGTACAAATTTCAGAGGTCTCCACTATCAGCCAATGACGGTACACCAGGTTTTGATTATCCAAACAGGTAAAGTGGATGACTGATGTATATAAGGCATAAAATAAAGGATTATTTAATAATTTTTTGCCATTTTGTGCCAAAAACCCTGCTAGGCTGCTAGCTGAAGAAGGACATGACAGCTAGTTAGCTAAACTGTTAGCGAAACTGTCTGCTAGCTAACTATCAGTGCAATTATTCAAACAGATATTTATACTTCCTATTTACAACTTCCTCCATTGAGAAATCTCCCAACGCTCTGATGGTTAGGGTGTCGGTCGTATTTGTTACCCTTTTTTCTATTGCCAGATCGAGGCCACGCCCCTTTTATGAGATCTACCAATGTGCTGTAAACTATGCATTCAAAGAATAATCATATTTATAGAAGCTACACAAAAGAGACAAATGTTTGTGGACACCTAAGCATAAGATTCTTAAGTGTCACTATTTGCTCTTATAATAACCTTCACTCTTCTGTGAGAAGGTTCCACTAGATTTTGGCGTGTGCTTGGGGAGATTTGTGTTCATTCAGCCACAAGGGCATTAGTAAAGTCAGGTGCTGATTAAGGGTGCGGAGGCTTTGGGTGCAGTCTGGTGTCCCAATGCTTTTGTCCATATAGTGTATTTTTAGGCTGTTCATGTTGGAGGCTGCATCCTGTCATTGGTTTGTTACCTGATTGTGTTCACTTGTTTTGTGTTAGTCATTGACTACTTTGTATGTGATCATCGTGATTTGTAACTCGAGTGACATTTTTTTTACCCCTCCTATGCATAATAGGATTACGTCTGATAATAAGCAAGTGGGTTTGTCTTACTTTGCAAGAACATTGCAAATGTAGGCATCTCCATCTGTGCTACTGTATATGCCACATAAAAGAATATATTATGCAAATATTTTTTATCTTCCTCGGATATAGCCGTATGTTTATGCACTTTTTTTAAAACCCAGAGCAACTGTGCAAGTTTTTACTGTTACCAACTAAAGCTGGGAGTATATACACTGCCATTTCTCTTCATCAGAACTCTCATGGCTGCCCAAAGTTCCTGCTGACCCTTCTGTCCTTGTCGTTTAATACCACTTTTGAAGAAAGGGAACTGGGGTACTGGAGTTTTTGTATCAGTGCTGTGGAGGTCGTGTGAGGTGCTTTAAATTTAACTGCACTCTTTTTATGGCACTGAAACAAACGGCAGTCATACTAAAAATCGCTGCTGTAAAAAGGGACTGGGATAATGATGCTATTTCATTGTCTCATCTCATCTCATCTCATCTCATCTCATCTCATCTCATCTCATCTCATCATTCTTACTTTTTCTCCTTCCTTTGTTATTGAGTCAAGACTGAGTAAAGAGTTGATTACCAACAATGAAGCAACTATAATGAATAAAAATCAGGTGTCTAGACTAGTGATGAGTCGCTCATGAACGATTCGTTCGAATCTTTATGGTGACTCAGAAGAACGATTCATCTCAAAGAACGATTTGTTTATTTTCTACTGGACGCTCATTAGCAAAAGATCGCAAGATTTCTGTAGGTTATGTACAGGAAACAGAATTGAGTAGTTTACCTCTCCACTCTTCTAAACCGAGTTGATCACATGACTCCCATAGTTGCTATGCAGTGCATTACACAGGGAACAGAATTAAGTAGTTCATCTCAGGAGTCCTCTGGTTTAAGTCGTTCTTTTATCATATGAAGTGACATAAATTATTGGAAGTATAGTCAAAGTTCCTGTATTCAGACGTGTTGGGGGATCTACTTATCGAAAGTGTTATTTTATTTCTAAACAAAGGAACGAAACGAACGTTCATTTTGATGAACAAGATTCAAAGAACCAAGTCACTAAAATAATCAGATTTTCCCATCACTAGTCTAGACAGGATTCTCTTATGTGTCTGGTTTCTTTCAAGGTTCCTTGTGCATGGAGTCTCAGGGAGGTCAGCACTATCACTTCTTCTGGCTTGATGGCAAGATGATATTTAATTATATAAGGTCAAGTATTTGAGTACATTTTCTTAAGTAATTTTTTGGCTACATTCTAGTTTCAAAGACATAAAGAACTTTCAAACTCCATTTATGATTCAATAGATGCATTTTTAATCCAATATATTTTATAGGCAACAACCTTTACCAAGTACAATTTTGTGCGACAGCTGAGATTGATTTATTCTGCAAAAGAGCCAATATTTAATTGTATTTGTCCATTAATACTAACGGTTCTTTATTTTATGACATGAGACTGAAATTGTATTTGTTAATTGAAGATGAACTTTTAAAAAGATTGCTTTTCTACTCTCTTTGTTTCATTCAGGAATGTTGAAGAGGCTTTTGTGTTGGTTAATGCAGTGATGCGGTGTACAGCTCGATTTGTATTTTAGGAAATCACAACCTCACAAATCAACTGTTGTAGGTTTTTCATATTTTTAACGTGTCTCAGGGGTTGAGGACGAGTGCATCTTGGAGCATACGTTCAATTTGAGTCAAATACTCGAGTAGTCTTTAAATCAGATACTCAAAGACTTTTACTAGAGTCAAATTGGAATCAGTGACTTTTAACGTGTAATTTTGCTGTAACGTAGGTACTGTATATTATTACTTTTTTAAAGTATGATTATCAGGTACTATTCACACCTCTGTATCTAAGCAACAATGCTGTTTGGTTTGAAAACTTTTCATCTCAGTATGTTTGCTGGTCACTCAATATATTTCTCTACATGACTAATGTTTACTATTAGCTATAAAATGTTGGACGGACAAAAAGTATTGGGACCCCTGACCTTTCCAGCTATAAGTGCTTCTTCCCGAAACTGTTACCACAAAGTTGGAGGCACACACTTGTAAAGGACGTCTGTCAATGCCCTATAAAAATTTCCCTGCACTAGGAGATCCAAAGCTGTTCCAGCATGACAATGCCCCTGTGCACAAAGCCAGCTCTATAAAGATCTGATTTACATGGGTTGGAGTGGAGGATCTCCTGCTATAGAGCTCTGATATCAATCCTATTGATGATGAATTGGAACGCTGACTGCACCCCAGGCCTCCTCATCTCACCTGAATTTACTTACACCCTTGTGAACTCAAATATCCATTTGCATACTCCAAAACCTAGTGGAACGTCTTCCGAGAAGAATTGAGATTCTTAGAACAGCAAATAGGGTGAAAGGTGAAATTCATGGCTTTTAGGGTGGTATTAGAAAACACTTGCAACACTGGGTTGAATTGAGACGACTTTCTCAGACTGAATGTCTTCTATAGGCAAACAAAAGTACGAATGGCTGACGAGCAAAAAGAACAAACTGTTCTGCTGTTGGAGCATTTATTCTTCTGGCATGGCCACTGTCCACTTCAACCCTTCAAGGGAAGAGTCGCAGCAAATCAATGGAAAATCCAATAAAGGCGCCTGGAATCGGGCCTAGCAATTGATGCTACTAGAAAATGTCCAGGAATTGCATGACTTCTTTTGTCACTGACTTACTTGATTGTTGTATTCGATTCGGTCGGCAGATTGGGGATCTTTTTTTTCTAATTTTCTTCTAGCCGTAACTTGGGCACGTTCCCAATATGGAAAAAGAAATTGACGACTATTTAATTCAGTTCGATATGTATAGCACGTTTGATGATGGACATTGTCTCAAAGTTTTTTTTTTTCAAAAATACATTTTTGTTGTTTGATACATAGATTAGTCTATATAAGGATAATTGATCTCTAATGAGCAGGTGCAGGCAAAACTCCCTCAGATTAAGAAATCTACAGAGGAACCAGACTCTTCATCCTCATAACTGGATATCCGTTCATTAATGTTGAGATTGCAAGACTAATAATTGCAGTCCAAATCGAATATTTCATGGTGCCTAAGTGGTACCAATCACCAACATCTGATGAGAAGAACATCCTCAGTAGCAGCAAACGGTTTCCAGTTTATGGGAACTCAATCCAGAAGAAGGGTAACAGAAAGAAATAGGCAAATCTGAAGAGCAGAAATGGTGCTATCAAAACGAGACTAGCTCTCTTTAAAGTATCTACGCTTACACACTCTTACCTTTGAAATAATCCCCTTGCACAGCAATACAGCACTCCTAGCATTCCTGCTACTTCTGGAATATGTCCTGGAAGTCTTCTTTTCGAAGGGTGTCAAGCATCTAGTGCGCCGAATCTCTCAGCAGTGGTGTCAAATCGACGCTCTTTGAGTAGGATCTTCGTCTTCGGGAAGAAGGTGTCCGCAGGAGCCAAATCTGGCGAGTAGTGTGGGTAAGATCATGTGGATTGCTCTGCGACGATCCTCATGCACGAGTTGCCGAACGATTTTAACGTTGTAGGGGTTTGAAGGTCTTCCTGATCTCTTGTCGTCTTCCAGTGATGTTCTTCCGTTCTTAAATTCGGCTCCACTGTATGTCATGACAAATGTTTTTGTGCCAGATTTGCCTGGTTTCACGCAGAATTTCACGTTCGCACTTTGTTCTAACTTGCTGTCCACGATGAAATCGCAGACGTGGTACAGCATGTGGTCAGAATAGCACCAGTTTCCACCAAAACCTTTGGATACCATTTCGTATGAAGCTGATGAAGTATTTCGCACATTTTAGAAATCATGAATGCAGATACCTACTGTACTGTACCTGCTTTCCCGAGCGTGTGTATGCGATCGTGTGTGTAATATCCCGTATCATTCCTATTACGCAGCCCCCGAGGCCTTGCAATATAAAGCATTGCTCAATCCTAATAGTTGAATTGTTTCGATTTCACGACGCGTCGACGCTCCTGAATAGGTTCTTTATTTTCCTATTTATTATATACAACTCCGTTAACGATGCAGGGGGAAAAATGTTTTAGGTTCAACGTGTGTTTTTAAAATCTCTGCCTGTTGAACTGTGTAGAATGTGGTCCTATGTACAGCTGAAAGATCGCTGCAAGTTGCCTCCTGAATAACAAAGCTTTTGTTGAACAGGCTCAGTGTTCTGTTGCGCATTTGAAGCAAGCACATCCACGTAATTTCACAGGATCATGTGTCGTAGGGTCAGACAGTAAGGACAGTCTTCATTCCTCGCACTCTATCATTCCTAAAGATCGGGGTTGCCAGATTGTTATATTTCCCACATAGCTAGCTAATTTTTGCTGCATGGATCTTTTGCTAAATGTATCTCATGTACATGGTTTTTGTATTGTCCATAATATTTAACGAAACACTTCTATTTAGATGTACTTAGAATAGATAAAGGCTATTAGTGTGGTGGAATTGAGCTTTTCATGCCTGTGCGTGTTTCTTGCCATCACAAACAACAATACACCTCATGCTCTGCCATGGCCTTACGGACCGCATTGCTAACACTTGCCAAACAGCTCTCGGCTAACAAGCTGCCACATGTTTATCCTTGACGAGGGCCTTTAAAATGGCTCTGGGTGCTAATTAACATCTACTGTCCTTCCAAAAAAAGCCTTCTTCTTGCTCTCCTTTCTTCCGACTCGTCCTCCCGGCTGCTCTCTCTCTCTCTTTGTACGCAGCTGCTTGAATGGAGAAAGAAGGCAGAGGGCCAAGACACTACTGGAGACAAGCTTGCCTCTTCCTGTCCCGGGGATATCCCATCAGCATGATTGCCCACCCTGCTGCGTGACAGAAAAAGAAAGCAGGGCCGAGTGCGATGCAGAAAAAGAAAAGATAAAAAAAAAACAAGAGGGGAAGATAAGCACAAAGCAGGATGGGGAAACAGGCTGGTTTTGTTAACACAAGAGGAGGAAAAAAGCGGAAGGAAAAAGCTGACACAAGACGACAGGATAGCTGAGGGCTTTTCCACACTCTCTCTTACTTCATTGTTCTCCGTAATGAGCTTTTTTCACACCGTCGAGTGTCTTTTTCCCCTTGTTACCGAAACACGAGCTGCCGTATCTGTTCTTTTTATGTGGCTACGCTCCGTGCCGAATAAATTTAATTATAAACATCTGGCTGGTGAATAGCTCTAATTAAGGATGCAAGGGCTGCAGCTGGCTCGAGACGCATCGCATCGTTCGCTCCTCCCGGCGAATCACACGGAACGGCTGAGGGACGTGTTTGACTGACGTCCATCGACGGGAACGGAAAACGCTTCTGTTCCTGTGAGCATCTGGAAGCACGAGGAGCAAATCCGCTCGAGTCGGGGCCGCCGTTTATAATGCAATTAGGCATGCGGAGCGCAACGCACTTCTTCTATCACGACAAACACCCTTCAGTTTCAGCCTGATCTCAAAGCAGGGGGCAGGGAAAAGAAGAAAATGAAGAAAGCTCACAAAGTCACACTTTTTTTTATGGGATAGCTCATTTAGGCCGTATCCACGCTAATATGATTTTGTTCTCCGTTTTGGCCTTCTGTCCACAAGGAGACGGCATTTTGGTAAATGAAAATCCAGCTCTTTGAAAATGCTTTCCAAAAAGAGTCTTTTAAAAAAAACGATGACGCATTTTTAGTCATGTGACACAGCTGAGTCTTTGCTGTGGGAATGCTGTAAGCAACATCATCTGCAGGACACTGTACTCTGAGGCAGCCCAGTATTTTTTAGGAGAACCACATCTGTTGCAATGTGCACAAACCCAGCTCCATGAAGATCTGCTTTACATGAGTTACAATGGAAGATCTCCTGCTATAGAGCTCCAAACTCAACCCTACTCAACACCTTTGGGATGAATTGGAACTCTAACTGAACCCCAGACCTTCTCACCTCACCTACATCAAGACCTGACTTTGTGGCTGAATGAGCACAAATCTCCACAAGCACACTCCAAAATCCATGGGAATTTCCCAGAATCTTGTAGTGGATTTTCCCTATAATCTTCCAGGAAGAATGGAGGTTATTGCAACAACAAATGGGGATCAAGTGTGGAATTGGATGCTCAAAGAGCACAAACCAATTTTATGCTCAGGTTTCCACCATCTATTGTACCTCATGCTCGTCAATGTATTGT
>MU570271.1:2451294-2472976 GCA_024362625.1 Silurus asotus
TAAGACAATCCAAAATCCACATGGATGCTTCCTGGTTTCTGAAGTGAATTGTGGGATTTTTTTGGTGGGAGGATGTTTTTTTCCCAGAGCACCAGAAAGACAACCATCACTGACCTTAAAATGGTCCACTCCCTAATCAGCAATAGAGACACAGCTCTGTATAGATCCTTGTTCTTTCGATAAACCCTGAGCGCTCTCTCTCACACACCTGATTGTCATCCCACTGATTGCAAACACCTGATTCAAATTCCACCTTCACATTTAACCGCTAATCCTGGAGGATCACATACTTCTGCCGTTCACTGATGTAATATTGAATTTTAATCAAGTTCCCTTTGTCTGCTTTTAGGAAAAGTATGTGATGGTGTTTTATTTATATAGTCATATAATATATTTTGAAGGGGGCACAAACTTTTGAGCGCCACAATATTATCCGGAATGTCTTAACGTCTCGGCTGAAAAAGAACATCTCTTAATCGCTCTCGTCAACATTTCAAATTATGTGGTGGGCCTTTTTTTTTCAAGCTGACAAGCTGTTCGAAAGAAATCCAGCGGTTTCTACAGATGCTTCTTGTGACAGTTACTTGTTACTCGTAAAATACTTTTTTGTAATGCAGCCCAAATTTCTTCTTTTAAACATACTCTTAAAAGGTTGATTTAACTTCATTTTGAATGTGTATAAAATTCTCCTAACGGCTGGTTGATGTCTGAACATCCGATTTTAAAAACGCACGCCAGATCCCATTTTTTCACCCTTTTTTCTATTTTCACTTCGAATTAAAGACTGCCCTAATACCTCTACAGAATACGACTATTGATTACAGCGCGAGATTTTTATCGAGAATGAGCGATAAACAGACGACGGCACAGAGGTGAGCTGATTTATTTACAGCGTTACCGGCTTGACCTTTACTCGCCTCGACAGTCAGGCCGTGTTTCGACGGAAAGCTCCAGACCGGGTTATGACTCCCTCAGCTGGAGAGATGGCGTTTTGTTTGGGCTTCCAAACACGACCTCTACAAAATGGCCTTTGAAAATAACAAGCATTGTGCACTTTACAGAACGCTGGCTTGATAGGGCTGAGCTCGGGAACGGATCTATTCAGGAAAAAGCGTTGCGGATTCCCTGGGGGGGCAAAACGCCATGCAAATTTTGAGTTAATATATATTAAGGCTGGGAGAGAATTTAATTTGTGATCATTGTTGGCATAATAAAATCAGCTGAATTAGAAAGTAGCACTGAGATGAGTTTACTTTACTCTTGAAACATGTAATAATTCATAAGGGCACAACGGATTCCAGGGCGTTCCATTAATCTATATCACCGTAAGTGATTTCACAAAGCAACATGACTTTTTAAACCAGGGGTGTCCAATTTTATCCAGCATGGGTGCAGGTATTCATTTTAATCAAACTCCTGATTCTACATTTTTGATTAGTCGATCTTGGATTTGGATAGATAATCAGGAATGGCATCTGGTTGATCGTTCTGGATAACAATGGATAATAGTAAACAGTGATAGTGGAATCATGTATGTGTGTGTGTGTGTGTGTGTGTGCTGTCCATGAGGATGACACCAGATAGTCGTAAAATGATTCCTCATAACATTTCAAGCCACAATGTACAGAACATCACACAAAAATAGAAAAGATAACGTATAAAAAAAACATTTTTTGATCAGTCACCCTAATAAATGACATAGATACCTGCAGAAAGGCCACACTTCAGACAGGATTTGCATTTGACGTGTCGGCAAATCAAATTAAATCGGCTAAATTGCCTGTCTATGCACCGAAAAACAATCAATTAAATGATAACAGAATATGCCTTTATAGAATCTCTTAGACATCGTTAAATATTTAAATCCTTCCGCCAAGATGCTCCCGTGTCAGTCACGGATCATGTGAAAGTGAAAATCTGTCATGGGGGGGGGTCGGATTTATTCACGCACATTAAACACTTTTTATTAAATCCTTTTTTCTGTTCACATTTTGAACTTACTGGGAGAAAACCAGGAATAGTTTTATGTAAAATCCAACATTGAGCACCCACAAATAACCAAAATGGCATGATCCTCATTTCAGCTGTTCACCCATTTCATCCTCCGTCCAGGGAAGAGCCTTTACTAAGCTACCAGGGTTGGGTTGATAGGTATGAGCCTCCAGATTAATTAACATTTCCAGGTTTGTCCATGTGCACTAATACAGAAGACTAAAAACCGTGGCATCCTGAAGTCAAGTCAAGAAAAGTGATGTAAAGTGCATCCAAGACAGTGTTGGACAGATACAGAAAACACAAAACAGCACTCCCAGTGAATGTGCGAAAGAGAGAACTCTATACAAAAGTCCGTGTAAATACTGTATAAACAAAATGTAAATGAAAGGTTGTGCAGAACACCAACAGCAGCAGTCAAGTAGAAAAACAGCATGTAAACAGTTATTATAGAGTTATAATAAATTCGAGATAAGTTCTTCATACCCCCTGTCCTCACCACATCCATGAACCTACACTGCACATGTCCAAACCATCTAAACCAAGCCTCTCTAACTTTGTCCCCAAAACATCCTATATGCGCTGTCCCTCTAATAATAAATAATAATATAATACACACCTTTTTTTGCCTTAACAAACAAGAAAACTGAAAATGGTGACCATCTAGGCACCAAAATAACTGATTGCAGGGAATGTTATTAGGTTGTTGTCTCAAATCCTTGATTGTATTTCCTTCAATCTTGTTTATGTCATGTTTTGGAGGTTGTTTTGTCCATGAAGACTTGTCATTGTCAGTGTACTTAGTTCATCATACTGGTGATTTTGTTCTTAGGATCACTAAATAATAATAAATGTGGTGGTAAATATATATGCACACACATGCAAACACACACACACAGTGATTGTGTCCTTCTACCCTCAGATACTGCATAGTTCTATTTCCTCATTGTTCACACATCATAAATTCTCAAATAGGGCAGCTGAAGGTTAAAGGAATCGAACTTTCCTGGAAACATGAAACCACAGAATTCAGTAGTATGCAAAATATTAAAGCAAAGCAAAAAATAAATAAATAACTAGGATCCCAACCAAATAACCCAATATCCTCTCCTCGGTGTGTTTTAATTGCTACAGAGTTGAGGGTAGTGCCTGTATAATTGTATACAATGTATATCAATGTGCTTTAGTACATGCATAATGCACAAACTTGTTATTTATTTATACGGACAAGGTTAGCTTTATGAGCGGTAGTATTTTTTACAGGTCATTGTGTAACTGTTAATCAATGTTGCATGCAAGTCATGCTAATAAAACACAATAAATGGGGGGAAGAAATTAAGACTTATGGACGGAGTTAAAAGGAAAAAAGTGGCAGGTCGAAACACTGAAAAGAATCTCATTTTTTATACTTCCTGAGCAAAAAATAAATAAAAAATAGAGGAAGATTAATGATAATGAATACAAAAATCCTAGCCAAGGAAATGCATGCATTCGATCCTTTCACACACCCTGCAAATACCTTTATATACAAGTTTACAGCTAAACTATTTTATATAGTGATATGATGCTTATATAGTGCTGTTGAATTCTTCATTCTGATTGGTTGTAAGGTCTGGTTTTAATTAATTTGACCCCTCATAATAATTGTTATAAAATTGTTTCTATAGTAACTTATGGCTATATAGAGATTTCCATGGTATGGGACATCCATATAAACTTTTTTCTGTGAGGAAATATTTATTTAGGATTGATGGGAGTCTCTAGTGTGAGGGTTTTGTAACAGTGGGAGGTAAAACTGCGTTTTTTGTTGTTGTAGGAAACTCACGACAAGCTGCCTTTTCTTTTTTGTCTCAGTTTGAAGAGAAAATAAAGGGGAGAGCTGGTGAAGGAAGAACTGCTTAATGGAAGTGCTAATGGATTGGGGATGTTTCGCAACATTAAATGTAACCATAAACGAATAAATCTTTCGGTGTGTCCTTGGTTTAGCATAAATGCAAAAAAAAAAAAAAGGGCTGTGGTACCGTTCTACACAATCCTTTTGTTTCAATGCAACAAACTTGGTGGTATTTAATTGTTTTCATTTCCATCAAACTGTCACCTCAGGCAATAACAGTAGGTTACAAATGAAATGAATAACATGTAGCTATGTCACGTTCCACCCCACAAGGTTGTGTTTATATTTATTAACTAATTATATACACGAAGGCTGAATGGTGTAAGGAATACTGAACTAACATGGCTACCATTCCATACTTCAACACCATGTATTTCTATCTGGACTGCAGCCAATTGAAAGCGCAGTCACCGCACCTAAAACCTAAATCCGATTTCGCGATGATTTATAAATGTGTTGAACCTTTTTTAATGGTTGGTTGCAAATGAGTTGTATGATGTCAGTGTGGAGCATTGTGATGGGAGGGTGGAGCCATTGGGGGGTGGTTCCAAAAAAGGCTAGAAACGTCCCCTACACTTACCATTCCATGGATGGAGATCTAGATCCTAGGTTGATGCCAACCAAAAATGACTGTAAATGACAAATGAATCACGTTTTACAGTGAAAAACAAAGAACCATGCAGGCTGTACTTGTGTCACTGTGTTGATGACATCTAGGGTCAAGAGGAGGTTGAGGTTTAAAAATGCAAACATGAAGCAAACCCAAGAATCCATGCACTGATCTCTGAAAAGGCTTTTAAATAGAGCGGCCGATTAAAATGAGATATTTGTAGTGAGCTTCAGGCAGCAATCTTACGCCAAGTGAGACGAGACGGACGATCCATCCACCTGAGCAGGCTTTTTTGCCTGTATTTTGGCTGAAAAATGGGTTTGTTCCACACAGTTCCATAACGGCTGCTGAGTGCCTGTGAAAGCTGGCCCGTCTCACCTCGTTGTGCACTTATTGACACCGTGAGTGCCGTTTGTGCCTCTCTTCAGCCTCACGGCGTTTGCTAAACAATTCCGAGTGCTCGCAATTTCTCCAGTTATCCGACGCGACGTCCCGTCTCGTTACCACATCGAAGGACTGGCCCTCTTCTCTTATAGCTTCCAACCTTCGCCAGTGATTTGAAGGGCTGCAGGTGTCTTAGTTAGATAGCGTCTCTAGAGTCATGACAGGTATACGTGTAGCTACAGCGACCCGAAGGCGAAAATAACACACTGCATTAATGGCACAGCTGTAGAAATCGAGCGCGTAAGCTACAGCTCTATTTAAAAAAAAAAAAGCACATGTATGAGAAATGCACTTTGAAAGAGCAATAGAAGAACTTCTGTATACACCAGAGGATAGAATTCATTTATTCATTCATTCATCGTTCAATAAAATTGCACCATCCAGCATGGTGATTTCAGATCCTATTCTAGGAGCAATACATCTTCGGTGCATGCTTACACACAAACACATACATGCACACACACACACACACACACACACACACACACACACACACACACACACACACAGACATACATTCAAACAAATTCACACATAGGGCATCTAATGTGATTGAACAGAAGTCTTTGCTAAATCATTTTTCATAGTTGCCAAAATATTATTCAGCATTTACTTATTTAATCCAGCTCCATAACATAAAACAGGTAATAACTTGGGAGGGGGCTTGGGAACAAGATAAGCAATCAATAAATGTTTCAATTTAGGCTAATTGAAAAGTTGTCTAGGGTCAAATTAGGATTTCAATTGCCAATTGGTTTTAAGATTTGGGCAGAAGAAAGTCTCTATCCTTTGGATGGTTTTCTCCAGGCACTCCAGTTTCCTCCTCCAGCCCAAAGACATTAGTTGTAGGCTGACTGGACTCCAGGATCCACCTGTGTAGGAAAAGTCCCACAGAAAATGTATCATCATATCATATCATATCATATCATATCATATCATATCATATCATATCATATCATATCTTGTCTGTAAAATGCATGCAGGCAACTGAACTAGATGACCAAGCTCTCCTGCAGTCTATGCTAGCTGCACTAATTAACCATTAAGCCTGGTTCCTCAAACATCTGCCCTCTCTGTTTCAGGATCTCAAACCGAACGGCCAGATCTTCTGTTCGCAAACATCGTAAAAATTAATCAGCGAATTCATTCGAATCCCGCAGCCGTTTCGAATCATCCAGCCTGTGTGCCCTGCGATGTGTTTCCTGCTCGGATATAGATGGAGAGCAGGTGTGTGTGTGCGCCTGCGGAGATGAGCTCCAGATACGAGTTAATAATAAGGGACGGACAGTAGAGAGGCCTAGAGAAAAACCCAGACATGAGCAGGCATGCTGAGACAAAGCATAAATACACCGACAGACAAAACCATCACAAACACAAATCAACACCTGAACTACACACTACCTAAATCAAACCCTGTGTTTTTGGGGAATGAGGCACTTACGTCCTGCCTGTCAGAAATATTCAGAGTAGATCACACAGGATGTAAACTGTCTCACTGTATATAAGAGAAATGAATGATGCTTGTCTTTAGTCCTAGTTTTCGACTAGGAAGTGAAGCGAAATAGCCTGAACGTACTCGCAATTCTCTTTATTCGCTTTGTTTCAGCCTTCTTAGATATGTATGGTGCTGAAAATTGGCAGTGGCAGCTTTCAGGCATTCAGCCCTGAGCATTTAATACACAGTCTGAAGTAATTTTTATCAGCAAAGCTCTGATGTTACTCACAGTTCCACTGACTTTTATGTTTGTTATTGCATGGCTCATTGATTTCTGTTAAAAAAATGCACTAGCTTTTTAAATAATAATAATTAAAAATAGTAATAATAATGATAATAATTAAAGAGACTAGAAACATTTTGGTCAGCCTTGCATACACAACTTTAGATTTACAGCAAAGCAGAGCTTTAACATAAAGAAAAGGGATTCGATATTGATTTATGGTTTCACTGAGGATGCCCATGCTTTGACCTCACACTGTAGTGGAATTCTTTAGAGGACAAAAGGTCTAGACAAACAAATAGGCAGTGGAGTGTTAAGACAAGATCATGTGAGCAAAATCTGATCAAGTTTTAAGGACGAGAAGCAAAAATTGTAGTTAACTATAGTATTTTTTAGAATGTCGTTGTACGTTATGGACCAGTAGGTGGCGATATCAAGAGATTTGTTATACAGGATTGGTGAAAATGAGTGGGTATTGAATTTGGTGACCTTATTTTCATGTAGGTTGGTGCACCACCCCAGTTTGCTCTTACTATGCGTGTGTGGTTAGACCTGCATTTCCAGGCTGGGACGACACAGACCTTATAAATGGCCTCCATGATGTCCATATCTCACTCTTTGTGATTTTTTTTCCATCGCACACTAAGAGGCATGGATTCAGGAGCTTCTCTCTTCAGGAGGTTCTTGGTTCTCAGCAATATCCCAAATGGTGTTTATTAGTGTTTTATTGTACATACTTATAATTACCTGTATTCTGCCTTTCTTTACTTATCTATACACTAATGTATGGCAAAAATCAGTCAATTAAACCCAGGTGTTTAAAAAATGCAACATTTTCCATCCAGAATTCAATAACAGAAGTGGGCACTTTAAGGGGTTTGCCATGGCTGCCATTTTCATCCAGTCAAACACAGAATGGCTCAGAGATTAGATTATCTTTCCAGCCATGTGGTGTCTGGAGCATTATTCCAGAAGGGAGCAGACACAATGGTGCCTGAGTGCTCGAAAGCATGCAGGAGGACAAGTATCAGAACCCCAGACAGACTTTTTTCCCTTACATGCATGGGTGGATCAGTGCATCAATCATGCAGGCAATCAGAAAGAGCTGATGTTCATCCAGTCTACACAAGCGAGAAGGAAGGTGTGGTGATTATAATCAAGGCCTCCTGCTACTGTTCTGGATGTGGGTATACTTTGAAAGATGCTACACTAAATCACAAATACAGTGTATAGTTGTGGCGGGTCATCAGAGTTTCTATCCAATCAGATTTCAGCCGTCACATCAGGTGCTGTTGGGTTTAAAGGAATCTTGCGTGAGCCTTCACATTCTGCAGTACCGCTTAAACTACATGTTGCTCAAAGCTGTTTCTTTAACCAATCAGATTTCGAGTTGGCTAATCGCAATTCAGCAGGCGTACAATAACTTAGCATTTTCACCTCTTTTGATTGGATGAACAAATACATTTACAATTTTGAATATATTACAAATCTTTTGTTATCGCCACCTACTGGTCCTAAATGGAAGACATATTCAGATATACAGTGGAACCTCGATAGTTAGCGGCTTTTAGTTTGGAACCCGGACTGAGAGTAGCTCGTGAAAAATCTAATAGTTCCACAGAAAAGTGGCTCGAAAGTTCGGAGTAACTTTTCAAAACAGTTTGTACTATACTAGTACTGTACTAATAAATTACATCGAAATGTTTGAAAAACGATTTTATTATTGTATTAATCAGTAGTAAAATAAAACATTCATGACAAGTAATTCACAATTTTTGTTGTGTTTGCAGTACAGTACATGTAAAATTCCCCTTGAAAAGGAACCATCAAAAGGAGTGAGATTTTTTTGTTCCTCACGAGGGGTCATTTAACGTAACCCCCGCGAGTATCGAGGTTGCACTGTATTGCGGATTTAATAACTTTTTTCTTTAATTCCACAATGCCTGACAGAGGAGAAGAAATTTATTCGGCCGCAGATCACAAGGACGTTTAAAAGACGGACTTTTCAGGAAAAGATGGACATCGTGAAGAAAAGCCAATACGGTTCAAATCAGCTGTTAAGCTTTTTTCATGAATCATTTACACGTTTCTTTTCTGTAGAATTTGCACAAAAACACACAATTTGCACACAATCTCCAAGAAAACAGTAATGGGAAAATCCACAAAAACTCTGGGTCATTTTCAAAGGCTAATACTGATGAAAAAAAAAGATACTTGTTGACTTGTGTAAATTTAGTAATTCTATTCACGTCCACTGTATGAGATTCCTGTCTGTGATGTAGAGCTCTGTTACACTGTGTTTCTCTATAATGTTCATGGTGTCTATAGCCGTGGAATCATAATGATGTTATTAAAAGGTGGATTGATTCAGTCAGAACATCACTGAAGGCCTGAGTGTGAAATTCACCTGCTACTGATGTTTATAAGGAAAATGGAAAGACAATAATTCTATATTACAGATGTAAAAACACTGTACATCCCTTTCAAGTCTTTTGCCAGCTTTATGTTATTTGAGCAAGGAGGCGAAAAAAAAAAACATCCATCCGTCATTAACTGATGATTGATGACAAGTGATTCTGATTAATTTAAAATAAAGATCAGCTGTTTTTTAATTATTTTTATCTGCTGAAGCTGTGGTCCACAAGGAGCTTACAAACTATATATGGTGCATGACTTCATTGTTGAAAAGTGTCGAACAGCAAAGGAGTCCAAAAGAAATGTCAAAATATCAAATGTATAATGGAGCACTGTAAATGCTATCATCGAAGAAGAAAGTCGGACATCAGAGTGATTTTACAAAGAACAGGACAACCCTCTAACTTTGACAAAAGGACAAGAAGAAAGCTTACCTAGATGGCTGCTAAGAGACCAGGCACAACAATGATGGATCTGCAGGAGTCTCTGGCAAGTGCTGGTCCTCATTGTTTGTGACAACAATCTGTCTTATTCTTCACATTTTCTGGGCAACAGGCGATTGGTAGGGTTGCTAGACGAAAGCCTTTACTTGCAAAAAAAAAAAAAAAAAGACATTCCCAGCTTCCATATTTCATGTCGAATCCAGTGCTAAAATGTGTTATGGACAGGGATGGGATCAAGGCACACAACTGGATGGGATATAATAAAATTGTGCGTTCACTTGAACTTGAGAATCCAACCCTGTTCCAGCATGGCATCTTAACCCAACTGAACACCTTCAGGAAATGAAATACAGATGGCACCCCAGGCCTTCTCACCTCCCCTACATCAGTACCTGACTTTACTAACACCCTTATAGCTGATGAACACAAATGTCCACAAGCACACCTCAAAATCCAGTGGAACATCTTCCCAAAAGATTGGAGGGAATTATAAAAGGAAATCGGTAATAAATGTGGAAAACGATGCACAAAAAGGACATGCCCTACTTAGGACCAGGTGTCTGCAAAATTCATACAAAATAAAGTGAATATATGAAGCAATTACTAGACAATTTTTCACCCAGAGAACATGGTGAAGCATGCTGGTGGAAGCATAATGCTATGGGGTTGATAGGCAAGATAAAGACCCAAACAAAGGAATGGTTTCAGCAGAAGAAGATCAATATTTTGTTATGCAGATAAGGCATGACTTTTGCCTTATCCAGTATGCCCAAATTAGTATCATACTTGAAAAATTTGTATTTAGGAAACTGTGTAGCAACCAAACATTAATATTAGGCGTACTCAAGTGTACAGCTGAGCACAGCACCAATATTACAATATATATCTAATGAAGACCAGCTTAACCTGATTTAACCTTCTCTGTATCCTTGGGTTGCATGAAAATACCCATTTTTTTTAACTCAATTTACTAAGAATGCTTCGATTCAAATATTTCAGAAATTTCATAGAAGCAGTACATGTAGGTTATTTACCTGCTTTATCTAGACTGCTTATTCCCTTCCAGCATAGGTGGGGAGATATTTCTATTTTGACCACTAAACTTCAATTAAAGAGTTTTATAGCAGCACATCTGGCGAAATGAAACCAGACCAGGTGCTACACGAAGTCTGGCTTGTTCAGAAATTAGCTAATGATTCAAAGCTTCTAATATATTATTGATAAAGTTCATTGGGTACGGGATGTGTGAAGAGTTATTGGCTAGGATGTGTATCAAATAGCTGTCAACCAGGACCGGGAGGTCTTTAGTGAAATGTCAGTAAGCCACAAAACCTTGAATTTTGCCACATAGCTGTACTATGTCTCTGGATTAGCCAGAGACAATACCTCTGACCTTCTTGACAGTCTGGTTTCAATGAATTAATAAAGATGACATCGTGACTTTCTAATTAGTGAATTCGTGTTACACATTTTGTGCTAAAGCGACAAGAAACGAGAAATAATCAGCAATTCGCATTTAAATGTGCTTGAAGCAACTGCAAATGTTGTAAAGTGCAATAAAGTAGATGCTAGTGGTCCCTTTGTTTAAAGTTGACCAGCTTTTCGAAACAGAACGCCATGTCTTGAGGCATGCCTTTTTTGTGTCTTCAGGTGGTACTTGTGGTTTGGAATTGAAGTGGCAGTTCAATGATGTTGGACTTTGGATCAGATGGTTATAAGTTCAGATCTCAGCACCACCAAGCTTGCAGTGTCTTACCCTTAAACAAAGCCCTGAACTGCTCAGTTGTATAGATGTTTTGTTTGACTCATGCCTGGGCGCCTTTGCCCCTGCATGGGTGGTAATTACCTGTGGAGTGGTGACCTGGAAGAACTTGAGGCAGATGCACCATGGGCGAGTTGCAGGAATCTGCAAAAGAAGACTACTTCTACTTTTTCAATCCTGACACGACAAAGGATGAACAAGCCTCTGAGTGGCCTCCTTGTCTAATTCTCTGCTTGAACAAATCAGGCGTTGTATCATGAACATAAAAATTATTGATCACCATTTTTTTTTTTTGATAAATTACCGAACACCAAACGGTAGCAAATTTGTTTAGTATATAATTTCCTGTTGCAAAGTAAAAAAAAATGCTTATGAAATTCGTTTTTTCGCATATCCCGGCTTGTTAGGAAGCTGTGGTCAGAGCACAAGGTTTTCCAGGATACAGCACTCCAGGAGCAGATAGGGTTAAGGGCCTTGCTCAGGGGCCCAAGAGTGGTAGCGTGGTGGTGCTTAGGCTTCAACCCCCCCACACACTTTCGATCAGTAACCCAATGAGGTGTTATGGAGGAGATATGAAAGTCTAGAATGCAGTAATTTGATTATTGTTATGAATTTTAATAGCATCCCAAGCCTTTACTCCTGTCTGAGTGTGTGAATGTTTCCAAAAAGTGTTTGAATATGTTAGTATTTCTTGGTTGCTAATTACTTTCTGGAACTCTTCTGTGCTGTTTTGCGCCCATCTGGATGATCTCTCGAGACGGCACAGTTGACTGGGCTGGAAGTGTGCAGTGTTTTTAGTCTTTGCCCTTTAAATAAACACACTAATTAGAGTGTGATCAGAGAGAAGGGTTATTCCAGGGAGAGGGTCCAGGACTAAATGTTTTATCATGTCATTTATCCCAATTATTTCCAAGACTCTGTAGCGCTTTTGTTGATCATACAATTCTGTATGTAAAGAAGGGTCCTGACGTCTTATTCTACTGTTGTAATACAGATGCCTTTTGAAGATACTATTCAACATTTAGTTCCCACTCACTGTTATAATACCCTCCACACTTTTAGGAAGATGCTCCACTAGTTTTCGGAGTGTTCTTGTAGAGATTTGTAGCTCATTCAGCCACATAGGTGTTAGTAAAGTCAGGTACTGATGTAGGTGAGATAAGGAGGCCTGTGGTTCATCCCAGTACTGTTCAATAGGGTTGAGGTCAGATCTCCACAGCAGGAGTCGTCTCCTCCAGCCCATGTAAAGCATATCTTTATGGAGCTGGTTTTGTGCACATGCTGAAGAAACACTTATACTTTTGTCCATATGAAGTACATTGGGTGGAAATAGAAAGAAATAAAAAGCTAGACCTCAAAATCAGACATCCATGTCTGACATCCATGCATTGGGACACCTGATATTTCCTGCTATATGTGGTTCTTCTCCAAACTGTTACCTAAAAGCTGGAGGCACACAGATGTGTAGGACGTCTTTGGAGGCGATATATATATAAAAAAAATGCATTAATTTGAACTTGGAAACCCAAACCTGTACCAGCATTGCAATGCCATGAAGATATGGTTGACATAATTTGTAGTGGAAGATCTTGAGTGGCCTGCTTTAGAGCTCTGATCTCAACACTGCATCCCAGGTCTCCTCACCTCACCTAGATCAGTGCATGACTTTACTAACACACTTGTGGCTGATGAACACAAATGACCACAAGCACACTCCAAATTAAATCCAGGTAATTATAAGAGCAAAGTGGAACTAAATGTAACATGTGATGCTCAAAAAGCAGATAATTATGACCAGGTGTCTTTACACCTTGCAATATTGTGTGTATACAGTATCAGCCTCAACAGGGGTGATGCTATAAAATTCTATTTGCACTGACAGGTGTGTGTATATATGTGTATACATGTGTATGTCTGCGTGCTTCACTTTAATTTCCCAAGGGCTTGAAAGGGCAGAGCTCCGTGTTCCCAAGCCTGAGAGAATGAACGTGATTGGTTAAAAGTTCCTCCAGTTGTTTTCACTACCATGAGTTCAGCAGTGACAATAAACAATGGCCTTTTCTTAATGTTGTTGCAATGAGCTGTCACCTTCCTCTTCAAAACCCCAGCCATTCTGCATTCAGGGTGACTGCAGGAGTGTGTGCATGTGTGTGTGTGTGTGTGTGTGTGCATGTGGGTGTGTGTGTAGCAGTGCAGCATGTCACACCAGCAGGGCCACGCTCACACTCCATCCTAATGGGCCATTTGGGGCTTGGTAATTGGCAGACACATGGAGGCGTGTGCTCAAACTCCCACTGTGGATGTCCACATCCTGCTCTGGCTTTTCCGTCTGGTTGTATATGAGTGTGTGTGTGTGTGTGTGTGTGTGTGTGTGTTTGTGTTCTAATGATGTCCAAACACATTGTCCTACATTAATAGCTAGCTAATTGCTGCCTCGGATGAGTGCAAAATGAGAAACATGAGATTGAAGCGATGAGGATGAAGATTTGAATGCTGCCAGAGTTGCTGGAAAGCTGCTTTAGTGTTATCCGGATGATATAAACCGCGGTTCGTGTTGTGTACAGATGATATGATAAGAGTTACTCAAAGTAGCTATGCAGGATCTAGCATTGTTTTTTTTGTTTTTTTTAGTTTTGTGTTTTTTTTTTCCTAAAACAATGTTCGCCACTTGTCTCTCATGAGCTATAAAAACCCCCGAGGGCCTGTTAGAGAAATTGCCTAAGCTCCGAAGATTGATAACAGTGGCCTAAAGCCAGAGAGGAACTGACAGAGAGGAGAAAAGCGAGAAAGAGAGAGATAAGAAAAGAGAAAAACCCTGGAGATGAGGGGACGCTGCAGGCGACGATCGCCACGCCGTTACACTGGGATGATAGAGTGCCAGGGTATTCTCACTAAACCCAGCAGACAAGTGCTTGGCGTACCAGGGATGCGCCAGCTTGGATTAGGTACATAATGTTGGCCGACACGTCCTGGAGAACAACGCTGAAAAGGGCAATGACCCGATTATTATTATTCAGCAAACAGAAAAGCAACAAATGCGAAAAGAAGAAGAGCAAAAACACTAGAGCCAGGAGCACGATAGGAACCAGAACATACAGTCATCAGAGTGAGATTTTAGAAAGCGACAATATTAATAATAAGAATAAGAATAATATCCCACACAATTATAATAGTGATGCTTGCGCTGGTATACGCTGGAGAGAAAAGGAATGAAAGTCAGTAGGAGTAAGACAGAGTACATGTGTGTGAATGAGAGGGAGGGCAGTGGAGTGGTGCGGTTACAGGGAGACGAGGTGGAGAAGGTGGAGGAGTTCAGGTACCTGGGGTCAACAGTGCAAAGTAATGGAGAGTGTGTTAGAGAAGTGAAGAAAAGAGTGCAGGAGCGTGGAGTGGGTGGAGAAGAGTGATAGCAGGAGTGATTTGTGATAGAAGAGTATCTGTGAGAGTGAAAGGAAAAGTTTCTAGGACTGTGGTGAGACCTGAGATGTTGTATGGTTTAGAGACAGTGGCATTGAGTAAAAGACAGGAGGTGGAGCTGGAGGTAGCAGAGCTGAAGATGTTGTGATGTTCGTTGGGAGTGACGACGATGAACAGGATTAGAAATGAGTTTATTAGAGGGACAGCGCATGTAGGACGTTTTGGAGACAAGGTGAGGGAGGTGAGATTGAGATGGTTTGGACATGTGCAGAGGAGGGACATATGGGGTTTCTCAGTAGGAGAATGCTGCGGATGGAGCCACCAGGAAGGAGGATAAGAGGAAGACCAAGGAGGAGGTTTATGGATGTGGTGAGGCAAGACATGCAGGTGGTCGGTGTGAAAGAGGCAGATGTAGAGGACAGGGGGGTATGGAGACGGATGATCCGCTGTGGCGCCCCCTAATGGGAAAAGCCGAAAGAAGAAGAAGATAAATATACTAATAGTGGTATTTATTTATTTATTTATTTATTTATGTCTTTATTTATTTAATGTCAAAATAATTTATTTTATGTCAAAATATATTATTAATAATATTTCAATAATACCAATTATAGTTATTATAAAAAGTATATTTTACTTTATTAAAATATAAAATACAATATTTTTGTTTGTGTTATTGAGTTAATTTGATACGCCCTCATTTCCGGGTTGGAATGCGCGCGCACCACGTTACTGGCGCATAGCAACGGCTGTGTTTCCCTAACAACCCTAACAAAACGCTTCCTCGGCGTTATTGTAATGGGAGATCTTCTCACCAGTCTCCCAATTAAGCACTACTCTGGCCGCGTTGGGTTTTCTTTTTTCCTTTTTGCTGGTTTTTTAATCGCTTTGCTCTTGAATGCCTCGTGTACAAACCATGAGAACTTTCCGTAGAAAGCAACCCACAGTGCTGACGGTAGGATTCACCGTGAAATCGACCATGAAGAACTCCGTGGTAAGTCTGAAGCTAGCAGACTGCATCACCCACAAACAAACAAACAAACAAACAAACAAACTAACTAACTAACTAACTAACAAACAACGTAAAAAGGACCAAATTATATAGACAAAAATCATTTGTTTTTGACCTTTTGAGTAAAAATAAGTCCAGTTCTGTCTCCCACTGTCCAACAGCATTATATTACAAATTACACTGATAATATAATATAAATATAAATATAAATATAATATAATGTAATGTAATATAAATATAATATTACAGGTCATTATCATTCTTTCCATTCAGTCACACAACTCTCAGGAAGTCTTTCCTTCTTAGCTTCTTCCTTTATTTCCTTTTCTTTCCTTTACGCTCCTTTCATTTTTCCCCCTTTCTTTTATTTTTTTCTTTCTTTTTCTTTCCTTCCCTTCCCTTCCCTCTCCCTTCCGTTCCTTTCCTCTCCTCTCCTCTCCCTACCTCTCCTTTCTTTTGCTTTCCTTTCCTCTTCTTTCCTTTCCTTTTCCTTCCCTTCCCTTCCCTTCCTTTCCTTTCCTTTTTTTTCCTTTCCTTTCTTCTTCTTTCCTCTCTCTTCCTTTCCTTTCCTTTCCTCTCCTTTCCTTTCCTTTCCTTTCCTCTCTTCTCATTTTCTTTCCTTTCCTCTCCTCTCCGTTCCTTTCCTTTCCTTTCCCTTCTGTTCCTTTCCTTTTCTCTCTTTCTTTGCTTTCCTTTCCTTTCTTTTCCTTTCCTTTCCTCTCCTCTTTTCTCCGTTTCTCTCCTTTCCTCTCTCTTCCTTTCCTTTCCTCTCTTCTCCTTTCCTCTTCTTTCCTCTCTCTTCCTTTCCTTTCCTCTCTTCTCCTTTCCTCTCTCTTCCTCTCTTTTCCTTTCCTCTCCTTTTCTTTCCTTTCCTTTCCTTTCCTTTCCTTTCCTTTCCTTTCCTTTCCTTTTCCTTTCCCTCTCTCCCTTAACCACTATTTTCCTTTTCTCCATCCTTCCTTCATTTCCTTTACTTAATTCCCTTAATTTTCCCTTTTAAATTCGATTGCTTTTTCTTCTCCTTTTTTTGTCTTTCCCTCCCCCTCCATTCCTGTAGCATGTGTAGGCTGAAGTTCCTGCAGATGAAGAGCGATGATCAGTAGTTTGGACGCTTCTCTCTCACTGAAGTGTTCAGTCGCACTCGGTGGTTTGTAGGCCACACAGTGGGCTCTAGTTTAGGTGGAGTGTTTAATGTGCAGTCATAAAGCCCATAATGACTGAGGAGATTAGAGGAACATAAGTGAATCTGAGGATGGAGAGATTCTTTAGAGAGGGAAGATCTAATAGACTGAGCTGAAGATAAATAGGTTGCCCTGACGGACCCACGTGCCCCACGGCAGGGGACACCACCGAGGCTATTTTAATCTTATTAGCTTATTATCTAGCTTACGCTCTTCACAGTCCACGTGCTGGACACATAGAGACTTTTAGTATTTTAGCAAATGTTTCTTCCTTCTTTTTTGTTCTGATGGGCCCCTTCCTTCCTTCCTTCCTTCCCTCCTTCCTTCCTCCCTTCCTTCCTTCCTTACTTATTTCCTTCCTTTCTTCTTATTCTTTACCTTCAGAAATTTTTTTTCCCTTTTTTCCTTTACCCACTTTCTTTCTTCCGTTCTTTCCCATTCTTTTCGTTCCCATTTTTTCTCATTCATTTCCTTCACATTCCTTTTCTTTCTCTCTCCCTTACCCACTTCCTTCCCTTCTTCCTTTCCATTTGATTGTTTTCCTTTCCTTATAACCTCCTTTCAAGATCCATCCCTTTCCTTCCTTCCTTCCTTCCTTCACATTCCCTTTCCTCCCTTCCTTCCTTCACATTCCCTTTCCTTCCTTCCTTCCTTCCTTCCTTCCTTCCTTCCTTCCTTCCTTCCATCCTTTTCATAATATTCCTTTCCTTCAGATATATATTTTTCCCCCTCCCTCAATTAACCGCTTCCTTCCTTCCTTCCTTCCTTTCTTCCTTCTTTCCTTTCTTCAAATCACATTATTTTCCTTCCCATTTCTTCCTTCCTTCCTTCCTTCTTCCCTTCCTTCCTTCCTTTGGTCTATCCTTCCTTCCCTCCCTCCTTCTCTCCACAAGCAGGGCTGTTTGTGTGCCTTTCAGTCTCTCACCTCATTGATGCTTTCTAAAGATGAGTAATTAATTTTACACTCCCACATTATTTTTGTTCAAGACTCTTAATGTTACGAATGAACTTGAAGTGAGCTGTAATTGGAGCAGACATTTATTCGGTTATCTCATCTCTCAAGTTTCCTTTCCAGGATTGAACACTGAGATTATTTTATCCATTCAACGAATTTCGAATTTCTCGACCTTGTTCCAGTGCCCCGGTTTCATTCATTGCAAAAGATGAAAGTGTAAAATGCTAAGTAATGTGAATGTGCTGTGTCCATTCCTTCGGAATAAATATGGGTCCGATCCTTTTTGTTAAATTCAATCGGGAGGGTTTGAACTTTTCAGATATTTAAACGGTCCTTTCTTAAATGTATGTTGTATGTGCAGATGTAGAATATGCAATGTATTTACCCAACTTTTCTGTAAAGTGGAGGGGGGGTGTCAACCATGATCCTGCCCTACTTCTTGGAAAATATGCGGTTGCACCCATATATGATCACTTGGGTGGCATAAGGATAGTATGGGAATGAATTTCCACTGGTGTCATGGTGGTCCTCTTTATGTCAACTCGTATAATACTTTCTCTAATTCGACAAGAAACAATCTTCGGCTATGCTTTGCCATTAAGTCCAGGTCCAAGAGGTCAGAACCGACGAGGACTGATGGATGCTCCAAACATCTTGCAAGTCATTTGCAAGTGCTTAACCTATTTCTGAATACGCCAAACTTTCCCTGGTTAAATATTAATCTTAAAGATTGGACTTCACCAACTCCAGAGTCCGTGACGTGGCCCCTAAATTTGCGGGTGATTTGCTTGCAAGGCCATAAGCCCTACACATGCTGCACCAGCTGTTTGGAAGAAATGACTAGGGTGGGTTTAACTCCAGAGATAAAACCGAAACCTAATTTATAGAGCGGGAGGAGAACCAAAGCACAGATAGGCAATAAAACAAAGTGAAGGGGTTTTACAATAACTAAGCGATGGCAGGAACACTAGAGGCATCGTAGTTCCATTAGAGCGTTTTCTGCCTCTGACTAAACGGCCTAAAAAAATGAGGTGAAAGTGGTGAACTGTTTTTACTCCTCACACAGTGACTTTCACACAGGCTGAAAACATGAGCAGTGGATTTGTTTCTATCACAAGCAGAAGCGTAGCTGGTGTGAAACTATTGAAGAACAATAATGGTGCTTGTAGACTGTCTGTGAGGCAAAAGCTACAGAAAGATAGAGTTCAGATCAAATCAAGGACAAGAGTGAAATCGTTATGTTTGCACAGAACACAGAGCTAAAGCACTCATGGTCACTCATACGGTTTTGGTTCATTGCAAAAGCATGAAAGCTACCTCAGGCGCTAAAAGGCGGGAAAACAAACATGTAGATCTGTGAATTTGACAAGAACAGCCAATTCAGTGGCTTAATCAGATAGAGTTTGACATTTGGCAAGTTTGCTGACATAAATGTGGAAAGATTTGAACATGGCAACTCGAACAAACAGTTATGCTCAGGATGATATGCAGGGTCAGGGTTGCCAGGTTCTCCTCCAGCTTATTCATATAAAGGCTACAAAAGAATGTCATGTAAGTGAATATATACAATGGCAAAAGTACAGAATAAGGGGCAGGCAAAAAAAATAATAATAAGATCAACAAACCAGATATTGAAGAACAGCCAAGAATCGAGAGCTTGAGGCAAAACAGGTCGGAAATAAATTTGAAACACCGAAAAAAACAACGAGACTAAAACAACTGAGTATATATTTTTCAAAATTTTCACTTAATCACGGTGTTTTTATGTAGTGGCTATAGATGTGTTTAAAAATAGTTTGGTGATTGTAAACACTAGTGTGTGTGAATTGTGGGAGATAAGTGTGTGTTTGTGTGTGTGTATGGCAACCATGTTTGAAGGTAACGTTGTCTGCTTGGGAAGTGGAGTTTGAATTATTGAAATTGAAATAATTATTTAATAATTTTATTATGATTTTAAATTATTATTATTATTATTATGCCTCCTAATGATAATTTGTTTATTATTTTGTTTTGCACCGTACAGACAAAGCATCATTTTTATTAAAACAGTACGGTTACTATAATAATTAAATTATTTCACGTTCATTGTTATTGAAATCCAAACATTTACTCAGATATGCACATGATTGGAGGGTAAATCGAACAAATAATTAGGCTCTGTTAATAACTGGAGGTCGACCGATGAATGGATCGTACTTGCCGATAAACGATGAATCAAGCGATGGTTTTTAAAATGAATACAGGATAAAAAAACAAATATACTTTATAAAAATAAAAAAAAAACTGTACTGAATCATGATAATGCGCTACAGGAAATAAATATGAATATATTTATATAAATATAATGAATACATAGTAAATAATAAATATTAGTGTAAAAACAAACAGCATGTCGTGTCAGTAATTTGCCTCTAGAGGCCGCTCTTGTAGTGACAGCAGACCGCAAGCTGGAAAAACTATCCGAATGGATTTTTGCAGATTTTAGCCGATAGAACCTCTGTTAATAACTAAGGAAAATTTTAGTTTGAAAGTAAAACTTTAATATCAAACACAGGTGTGATATGATAGTAAAATATAGAGGGTTGTTCCAATAATGTGTGTGTGTGTGTGTGTGTGAGTGTGAGTGTGTGTGTGTGTGTGTGTGTGGTAGCAAATATTCACTTCTCTGTGCACATTTCTTTTATCCTCGTGGTGTAAAGCGTGTGATTCTCAGTTTTGGTTAGTTGGTGGCAAGAAAGAAAAGCAAAAAAAGGAAGAAAAGGCTTTGAAGAAAGAAAACAAAGATCTCTCCAGAGTTTAGAATTAGACATCGGATTGAACCGCTTTCCCCCATGATCTATAACTACAATGATGTCTACTGATAATGCACAGCTCTCAATCTATACCTGTTAATTACCCACAATACACACTGATTAAAGCCCTGAATGTGACTCTTTCAAGCGCTTTGATTGATCAGGCTGATTGGCAGGCGAGAAGGCATCGCTCCAGATAACCCCTCTATCCACTGTTGGAGCTCAGGCCCGGATTGGATTGTTGCACTTTACAGACAGCCAGCTTAGGAAAAGTATGATTGGATGGCTTTGTCAATAGTAGTTAGAGAGAGGCGGACACAAAAAAGGATCGATATGCAACGACGAGGCCATTCTGAAGATAAAACTTCTCCCAATCAAGTTGAGCCAAAAAGGAAAATATCAATGTGGCTTTTCTGCTGAGCGATTAAGAAAGGAATGGGCGGGGCTCGTTGTTTTATGGTACGTTTGAGTTTTGCGTCTGTGCGTGAGAGTATCTTGTATCCCCACGTATCTTCCGGTGACTTCGCAAATGTTCCGTATTTTACACTAAAAGCTCCTCGCAAGAGTGTGACAGAAAGCAGATCAATAACCCTTCACACGTAGGCTGAATTTTCTCACGTCAATACACACAGACGTGGCTTTTGTCGCTCTCCGTCCGCCGATAATCAATAAAAACTCCCCTGTCGTAAAGCTGAACTGACCTTTTGGCACGAGGTCCCGAAAAGGGGTTGTGTTTAGATATGAAGAGCTTTATCCCACCCAAATCTAGATCCTTTCTTTCTTTCTTTCTTTCTTTCTGCACATCTTCCCTCTTTCTTTTTCTTTCTGCACATCTTCCCACTTTCTTTCTTTCTACACTTCTTCCCTCCTTCTTTTTTTCTTTCTTTCTACACTTCTCCACACTTTCTTTCTTTCTTTCTTTCTTTCTTTCTTTCTTTCTTTCTTTTTTCTTTCTACACTTCTTCCCTCCTTCTTTTTTTCTTTCTTTCTACACTTCTCCACACTTTCTTTCTTTCTTTCTTTCTTTCTTTCTTTCTTTCTTTCTTT
>MU570271.1:2474007-2484007 GCA_024362625.1 Silurus asotus
TTCTTTCTTTCTTTCTTTCTACACTTCTTCCCTCTTTCTTTTTTTCTTTCTTTCTAGACTTCTTCACACTTTCTTTCTTTCTTTCTTGCACTTTAGAGGTTGTGTCTACACGCCTAGTCCAAAAAAACACTTGAGAAACTGTAAAGCATTCATTTTGGTAATGAATTATTAAAGCATGCCGATTAGCCTGGTATGAGATGACAAAAGGCAATGGCTATGACGTAGGTATTAGTGTGGAATTTGATCTATTTGATATCATTTTCAGTGTAAAGGAAGTACAGTAGGGGTAAATCACACTGCACTGGTGTCATGTAGAAATAATAATAGCCTCATTATATGATTTTAGTCTCCTGTAATGAGATGTTCGTGGTAAAAACCGTATACACGACTACACGACACTCGTTTTCCCTTTAAACCCGGGCGCTGTGTGAATCTGTGGTGTGGGGTATTATTAGGGTGGGGGAAAGCTGCCAGAGTCCCTCTTCTAGCCCTCATTGCTTCTTCCAAAGAATAAAAAAGGTCAAATTGGTCGCAGAAACGCACAGTTTGACGTTTGAAAACACAATGTGCTGCACACGCAGGCACCTGCGGCGCACTGCACACTCATTAGCCTCGTTAATTCTTCTAATTAATCTCAGTTCATATTCTAACTATGTGTGGGCAGACCTTTTTTTTGCATGACCCATTCCTCATTATGTATGTATGTGTGAATGTGTATATGTGTGTGTGTGTGTGTGTGTGTGTGTGTGTGTGTGTGTGTGTGTGTGTGTGCGCTCTATTGGGACAGACATGAGGAATAAAGACCAGTGTTTGTTAGAATTTTTGACAAGCTGGAAAAGTGACATTATTTGGAAAACAGTTTAGAAACTGTCTTGCATATTTAATGCAGTTAAGCTTGTAAGCTTGTAGCTAAAGTATAGTGTGATGGAGTTCACTTTATCTGTCCACTTCTCCCACATTGAACTTTACAGGTCTCTCGCACTCTCTCTCTCTCTCTCTCACACTCACTCACTCACACACACACACACACACACACACACACACACACACACACACACACACACACACTCTTGTTCTAGCCTGGGGTCTCTCCAGGATGCTGTGACTTTTCCTGTCTCTCCCTGTTACAGACAGAATACACTGCATTACACTCTATGCTTTCAACTGGCTTCTTTTTCCTGCTTTGAGTGTTCCTATTCTACTCCTATTCTACTTTACACTTTTTTACTCACATCTACTCTGCTCTACTCTACTCTAATCTACTCTACTCTACTCTACTCTACTCTACTGCTCCTTAATTTTATTCTACTCTACTCTATTCTACTCACATCCACTGTACTGTACTATACTGTACCCTATTCTACTCTACTCTATTTTACTCTACTCTACTCACATCCACTGTACTGTACTATACTGTACTCTACTCTACTCTAATCTTCTCTACTCTGCTGCTCCTTAATTTTATTCTACTCTACTCTACTCTACTCACATCCACTGTACTGTACTATACTGTACTCTATTCTACTCTTCTCTACTCTATTTTACTCTACTCTACTCACATCCACTGTACTGTACTATACTGTACTCTATTCTACTCTACTCACATCTACTGTACTGTACTGTACTCTATTCTACTCTACTCACATCAACTGTAGTGTACTGTACTCTACTATATAGTAGAGTATTGTACAGTAGAGACTAGTAGAGTAGAGGAGAGTGCATGAAAATAGAGTAAACTTTACTTTACTCTGTTCTCATCTATTATACTTTAGTCAATTCTCACTGTTGACTATTCTCAAAAATTCTCAAAAACTCCCCTCTACTAAATTTTTCTCTACTGTACTTTACTCTTCTTTACTCACATCTACTCTATTCTTCTCTGTACTCTACTCACATATACTTTACTCTATTCACATCTATATTTTTTGTATATCAACTAACAAATAAATCAATAATAAGAGCATCCTAACACCAGAGCTGACGTTATAGTAAACTAATCAACACTTAAGGTAAGAGTTTGACTATATTGCTCTTAGCTGACGCTTCTTGTGGGAACCATGGCAACTGTCATGAGCGTGTGTTAGCGAGTCGCAGGGTCGGATGGAGCGCATTCCCGAGACACGAAGGCAGGTTTTAAAGAAAAGTGTAGAGTGTAAAGAAAAGATGGGAACGTCGTGTTAGCAAAGAGGCAAGGCGCTGTGTTGTGTTCGCTCCCGAGCATGTGCATGTGTATCCTTAGTGTTTCCTACGACTTTGCTCCCTGTGTGAACTGTTTGTAGAACAGAGCGATGTTGCAGTGAAGCTGTGTGTGTGTGTGTGTGTGTGTGTGTGTGTGTGTGTCTAAGAAAGACAGAGAGAGAGAAAGAGAGACAGAACAGTACCACCTGTTTTGTCATTGTCTTTGCGCAGCAGTGCAGCAACGACAATGGCAGTTTCAAGTGGTTAGAAAGGAGGGTGAAAATCGGGACAACCTCTGTGAGAAACAGATGACACATTTTTTCTCTCTCTCACACACACACACACACACACTCAACACGTATGTGTGTCGCTGCCTGGTGGTGTGTTTATAAATCAGAGGGTTTGTCTATTCTCTGCATGCTCAGCTCTCCTGTCTGCATTTACCCAATCCCTGCTGGTCTTGTAACACACACACAGACACACACACACACACACACGCACACACTTTTAAGGCGAAGTAGAGGAGAATGAGGTGTCACAAAGAGAATGGGAGAATTTGATTTAGCGTAGGCTCACTCTGTTTCTAATCCAGAGCAACTCCCTGATTTAAAGCATTATCTCTGCACGAGCTCACACATTTGACCTTTTTGCCTGTAATTTCCCTCCTGGTGTGTAAGTGTGTGTGTGTGTGTGTGTGTGTGTGTGTGGGTTAGAGTGTGTGTGTTTGTGTATGTGTGTAAGTTGTGGGGATGAGAAAGCAGCAAGATTTATACCCCACACTCTTCTGAAGAGATTCAACTGCAACAGTGTTGTTAAAGAAAAACGCTGCGCCTCAATGTTCTGCCCTCAGCTGCACATCTGGTGTACTGAGAGGTTAGGCAGGGGAGACGTCTACCATATGCAAACACACTAGTCTAGTGGTGCAGTGATGTCAATGCAGTGGTGTTAGTACACTGTTGTGAATGATGTTATTGCTCTGGTATTAATGCGTTGGTGTGAGTGCCGCGGTGTTAATACAGTGGTTTGAATACATTGTTGTGAATATCTTGGTGTGAATGCGGTGGTGTTAATGATGTTAATTTTTTGGTATTGATGCATAGGTGTGAATGCGGTGGTGTTAACGATGGTAAAGCTGTGGTAAAAATACGGTGGTATGAATGCAGTGGTGTTAATGCACTATCATGAATGCGTCTGTGTATGAGAATGCATGAATTCTTATACTGACACTTGGCTTGCTCTGTTTTGACGGCTCAGTAAATCCACAGGGCAAACAACCTGCCTTTCAGAAGTGTGTGTGTGTGTGTGTGTGTGTGTGTGTGTGTGTGTGTGTGCATCTGTGTGTGAATGCCCTATGAATAAAGAAAGGTAATTGGGTTGCTTGTGGCGATGCTCAGTCTGACCTTATCAGAGCAGCCTGAGCCGATAACCGGGCTGAGTCACCTGCACCACACACACACACACACACACACACACACACACACACACACACACACACACACACACACACACATACACATACACACTCATAAATGCACCCACACACACAGAAACACACACACGTGGTGGCAAAATTTTTTTATAATCACTCAAATGAAAATAAAACAGGAATATGGAGGTAGACGTGTGATGAAGAGGTTCAAACCTAGGCAGGGATAGAAAGAAAGAGGCAGGAAGAAAGAAAGAAACTAAGAAAGGAAGGAAGGTGGGTGGGGGGATAAGTTCTGCTCAGTGTGCCACTGCTGCTCCGTCAACAAACAGGTGATACGTCATGCAGATCAGCCACTACTGCACTGGGCATAGAATGAATTTTAAAACGAAAGCAACAGACAAATGGAACAATAGAAAAAAGGTTGTTATCCATCAGCAGCTCTCGCTCTTAGAAAGAACAGCAAACCGCCTCTGTAGCAAACTGCACAAGCTCAAATATATCGTGTGGAATTAAGAGCTGTTTCGAAACTAATTTGGTTGCAGTCCATTTTTTTTTTTTTCATCCGACCCGGATGTCTAGCCGTCACAATTTGGCCCTCATCAAATCAAAATTCTTACGCTTGCCCATTTTTCCTGCTTCTAACACGTCAATTTCTGAGTCTCCGTGTTCTGAGGAAACCTGGGCTCATTTTATGAGGTTAATATCGACGCTTCTGCTAGAAATCATGTATGTAGGTGGTGCAGTTGCGGCTGCAGTGAAAGGAGACTTGTTCAGTAGTTGTTAGGTTTCTTGCTTTAATAATGGCATTCATTTTTACAGTATGGGATTCCTCTCTGCGATGCAGCGCTCTGTTATACTGCATTTCTCTATAATACTGCTGGTTTCTACAGCAATGGCCGTGGTGCAATTACGAGGTGGATTGAGTCAGTAAAAGTTAGGCCTGGGTGTGAAATGCACAACCTGCCCTTGCATTCGTTGCAATATTTATCATCTAGCCACGTGACTGTTATGCATCCATTAAGATGTGTATGAAGTGTATAAAGGTTTCTGTATATTTAGCAGTATCAGTGTTTTGACATGCACTAGTGCAGTAGGGGTGAGAACCATTTCTTATACTAAGATGGGAAACAATGCTTGTGTATGTGTGATAATATCCTTCACAAGCAAGACTACAATAAGGGAGCTTCCAGCATCGCCCTGGGCTACAAGAGTCTATCGGAATAGAACCTGCTCGCTCCGTGTGAGTGTGTGAGTGTGTGTGTGTGTGTTCTCTGACAGACTGACTAGACTCCTTCAACAGTGATAGGATCACATTCGGTAATGACTGTGGATATTGCCTTTGGAGCTCTTACGCAGGTAGCGGGGAGGAATCGTGTCCTGCAGCTCTACGGGGTTAAGTGTAACGCATTCATCTCCATTCGTGCGACGGTGCCCGAGTCTCCGTGCCAAAGCCACGAAACACGAACTTACCGTATTAGAGAGCAGCGATCTCGCAAAATAGATCCTAATACCGATCGGAATTTCGTTGTGTTTTAGCGCATAGCGTATATAGTAGAAGTGTACACGTATTCATACCCAGCTTTTTCGGCACAGGGCTTTCGGTTCGGTGCACATGTGTACCGGATGCAATCCTTCGCTCGAACGTATTAAGTGACGGACCGCAAGTTTGTTTAGCCTCTGCCTCACACTTTGTGCGAAATCGCTGCTACTTCCTGTCATTACCATCCAAGACCCTAGCAACTCGAGTTCTTAATGAATTAGTGTTTTTATTGTAATGGTGGTGTGTGTGTGTGTGTGTGTGTGTGTGTGTGTGCGTAATTAGAATCCACCTAATCATTGGCGTTGAGATTGTAAACGCTGTAGTGTAGACTTACAGGAAATGGAGTGTGTTTGAATGTGACATGGAGTCATTTGGAAGGTGCATGTTTTAGGCAGTTAAACAAAGCAAAAGGTATCAAATGTGTGATGCATCCAGAATATAAGTAACTGTTCCTCTGTATTTGTCAGGTTCTGGGTCCTCCTGCAGCTGGAGCTTTCAAAGAGCGTCCAGCCCGACCCACGTCTTTCCGGAAGTTCTACGAGCGTGGAGATTTCCCCATCGCGGTGGACCACGATCCCACAGGCAACCGGATCGCCTGGAAGGTACCGTACCGTCTCAGATCCAACCATATGATCTCACGTGACACTTCAGGAAAAGAAGTGAAAAATAGGTCACACGAGGGTTCGTGCGATTCTGGCAGGTTGTTAGCAGGAATAGACGAGAAGAGTAGGAAGGAATGCAAACGGAAAACGCTACACGCTGTAGATGATATTTGGATATTGAACTTGGAGCGTGAACCGGAAGGTTGTGGGTTTGAATCCTGGTACAGTACATTCATCTGCTGAACCAATCAGCGGCTGTAACCTTATGCTGCTTCAGATTAGATGAAATTCTCACTCTCTGTTTCTTTCTGTCTTTCTTTCTCTTCTCCTCCTCCTCCCTCGCATTCGTTCGCTTTCTTCCTCTTTCTTTTTCTCTCATCCTGTGTCTTTTTTTCTGTCATTCCCCTTTTCCTTCACCTTCTCTTCTTCTCCACCACATTCTGTCTCTGTCTTCCCCCCACTCTGTTTCTCTCTTCCTGTCTCTGCCTTACTCCTCGCGTTTCTCTCTTTCTGTCTCTCCCGTTCTCCTTCTCTAGCACCTTTTGTCTTCCTCTCTTTTTTTTCTCCCCCCCTCTTTTTTCATGCCGCCGTCTTTCTCTCTTTCTCCCTTTCTCTTTCTCTTTCTGTCCCCTCTCTCTCTCTGCACTTCCCTCAAGGTGAATCCTGAAAGCCTCAGTATTAATAATTAAAAGTGAGATTTTCTCACAAGAAAAAAAAATCCACCTGCACTTAAAAAAAAAAAAAAACAGAGGAAAAAATGGCATTTCAGTCGTTCTTCACACTTTTAGGAAAATTGTTCATAGCAGACAGTAGGTGTTGTATGAAATTGTTGCTGTCACGTCTAATGCAGCTGTTCTGCTGCTGCTGCCTGAGCTGGGATATGTGTTCTTTCTGGCTCTGCTGTTTTTCTGTTGCTATTCACATTGCAAATGAGCTCCGTGGAGATGTGTGTGTGTGTGTGGGTGTGGGTGTGTGTGTGTGTGTGTGTGTGTGTGTGTGTGTGTGTGTGTGTGTGTATGAGAATGTAAGAACAAGACAGACTGATTAGGCCAAGACTGTTAGCAGTGGCGTGTTAGCAGTAAGTAACCTTCAGGGCAGCAGTTCACAACGAGGTTACAGGATCAATCACACTCCGAAAGAGTGAGTGTGTGTGTGTGTGTGTGTGTGTGTGTGTGCGCACGGACACACTCTTACGGACACACTGTTGATTCAGTTACTCAGAGGTGGAATTGAAGTGACCCTTTCACCTGGGAACTGTTTTTTTTTTTGTTATTTGTTTTTTTGGGTTTTTTTTTTCAATTTGACTGTCCGGTGCTGCATTATTTCTTCTTCACTGACAGTGGAATTCATATAAAAGTATAAAAGTCAGCATCGAATTTAAGTCTCACCACGCACACACACACACACACACACACACACACACACACACACACACACACACACACATTTTAAACAGCTCGAGACATCCATAAATCTATAAATACATTATACTGTATGGACCAATGTTTATGAACATCCCATTCCACCCTCCATTTGCTTTTAGAATAACCTTCATTCTTCTTGGAAGATGTTTCACTAGATTTTAGGAGGTGTTTCGATCATCAGAGTTCAGAGATCTCTTTAGTAAGATCTTCCACGCTAACCCAAGTAAATCAGATCTTCATGGAGCTGAAATAGATTTTGGGTCTACTAGTTTAAATAAAGGGAAAATCTTATACATCCAAGGATCCATCCATCCTAAAATAAATTGTGTACCTTCATGTTTGTGGAAACAGTGCGGAAAAGAAGCACATGTGGCCGGAAAGGTCAGGTGTCCCAATATTTTTGCCCCTGTAGTAGTTGCACGGTGATTTTCTCGGATCTTTGGGGTGAAATACAAGGACACTTTGGCGGAGTCCCTCTCGCTGTCTCTCTTTCTGTCTTTGCCTTTTTCCTTTTCCCCTCTTTCCTCCTTTAGCACTTTCTGTTTGGAAAGAAGCACATGTGGCTGGAAAGGTCAGGTGCCTTAATACTTTTGCCCCTAAACTATATGTACTGTGATTTTCTCAGATTCTGGGTGGGAAAAAAAAAGGATTTTGGAAACTTGTAAGGACCTGCCCTCATGCCTTATGACCTCAAACTGGCATGCACACTGATTACTGTATGCGATCTAGAGGAACTGCATTAAATGCACACACACACACACACACACACACACACAAACACACACACACACAATAGGATTTAGAATGATTTGATATTCTTTCACCTTCTCCTCTCATTTCTTTTTTGAGCAGAATAGTTTTTCATGATGATGATAAATGTTACAGCTTACACCCTTTCTACATTTCAACTGGGCCACTACTCTGTGTGTGTGTGTGTGTGTGTGTGTGTGTGGGTTGTAGGTGAATGAACCGTATGGGGTGTTTAAATGTCAAGGGCAGTGTAAAGGGGCGAACAGTAGGGGAAATACGGAGGCGTATTTTTAGCTTCTCCGAGAGCTTTAATACTCACTCGGAGTGGAGCGTGTGTACGGCACGAGTGTGTACGGCACGAGTGTGTACGGCACGAGTGTGTACGACACGAGTGTGTACGTATGAGCAGCATATGCAGCAAGCTGATAAGAGGGAGCTCAGGTGTGTGTAAGTGTGCTGTCCGTGGTCCTGCTGTTCTTTCTGAAGAGTGAGAGAGAGAGGGATAAAGACTAGCAAGACAGGTTCAAGGATAATCGTGAGTATGTGTGGGTGGGGTGATGGTGGGGGTCTTTGGTGTATGCAATTTCCTCATGAGCCAAATGTGTGAATCCCCGAAAAGGGATACAAATTTGCCTGATGCTACAATTTTTTATTAAAATAACAGATCCTACACTGAAGAAAAAAATAAATACTTTCATTTCCCCTGCAATAATATTAATAGTAATCCTTTTTTTTTTTTTTTTTGAAAGACCAGCATTTGTTCCCTACGTCTGCATTCCTCAGCAATCTTTTAATTTCCTTTGATTGTTTGACCTCGCGGCTTCTCCTCCTGACTCGGCTTTTGTGCCGCCGAATGAAATCGAAGGCGCATTTCATAAGACTGTCGATGCAAACCTAATTCACAGCCTTGAGCCTCTCCCTGCAGGCCGTGCTGCGCAGACGGATGGATCACGGGCGGGCGGGAGTTGGGGGGATATTAGAGGGAGGTATCAGTAAGGGACTATGGGTGGCGATCAATTAATCTGATCAAGTGCTTTAGGAAATTGAGAGTATAAGTGCACCATAGGGACACACATCTGTCTTGTCTAGGAGATTGAATTATTTCAGGAGCGAGACAGAGGAACGTGGTGGTGGTGGCGGTGCTACAAAGAGCCCTGGGATTATATATGTGTATCTGAAATAATTGTGTGTGTGTGTGTGTGTGTGTGTGTGTGTGTGTGTGTGTGTTATGACTAAGTGCAGGCCACTGCAGACACAGCACTCAAGGAAAGTGATTTTCCTTAGCCATGCGTTTGGTCTTTTTCCTTGCCGCAGACCATCCGACTTTCAATTGCCTCTTTTACAGTTATAGACGTCTCGCCTTTAATGCTCATATTGAGTTTGACGCTGTAGCAACACACTCGTCTTCAGCCCTAAAACACTCAATGGGTTGCCAAATAGTGAGAAAGAAAACTGGGTTGCATCAGGTGTTCTTTTTTTGGTGTTGTATTACATTTTCTTTCAGGAGGCGCCACAGTGTGTGTGTGTGTGTGTGTGTGTGTGTGTGTGTGTGTGTGTGTGTGTGTGTTCCAGCCTGTTGTTTGACCCAGCTGAAGGTGACCGCTTCATTAAGACGTCGTGTAGATGTAGATGCAGGCCGCTGAGTGTACACTTGGACGTCTTAAAAAAGAAAAGAAAATCCGTACTAACCGAACATATTCCTATGAGAAATACTGCACTTCCTCTCCAGGGACAGAAATGAAGCAAGAAAAAAAAAAAATGGGGGTTGATTGGTTGGAGCACGCTCTCTAGAGCTTCCAGAGGACTGAACCTGCGTAGGAACCTGGGTTGGAAATATCACACAGCGCCCAATGCATCATGTGCTAAGGCCAAGCACTTATTCTCCAGGGAGATGAGAGTGAAGCTGGAGATTGTCTGGAGATGGGCCCACATCGTTGTCCTCATCTCATAGCGGATTGCGTAGTATACTGCAGCCTGCTCACATCCCAAAAACTAGATTAAAAAAAAAGAAACATCAGAGGAAAATAGATTTCATAGATTTTGTTAATTTAACTAAGCCTATTAGTTGTGACGCAGG
>MU570271.1:2489007-2507139 GCA_024362625.1 Silurus asotus
GTAGAGCAACTCAGCACGTGAAACACCGAACACGTGTGCAGGCTTTACTTAGTGTGCTGACTGAAGGCACAGGAGTATGGAGAGAAGATCTGCTGCAGAACCTGGAGCGTTACCCGCAGGAAACATCTGTTTCGTTAAACAAAACTGACCGGTTCGTTTTACAAATCTGAATGTGACATGAATCCTGAAGGAGCTTTCATCTGAGTAGAATATTAACACCTTGACTAGTTTGAGTTCCAGATCGCGATTGGCTGGAAGTTCAGGTGTGCGTTTAAAGCAGTGAACACACAGGACGTCTGTGGTCAGTTTGATCAGCATTTTAAATGAATGCCCGGCTCATAAACAACTGTAACCATAGTAACATCTAGGGTTAGGGTTAGGGTTTGGGTAGGGTTAGGGTATACGTGATTTTCTTACGATAATGCACACGTATTTCTTCCAAGTAAAGCCAATTATATAATTCAGTGATAAAAACAAAGCAAAAGAAAAATAGCAACAGCAAGACTCAATTCTCAACTCAGGTTCTCAGATGATAAATACAGGGCTGCCAGTCATTTGTAAACAGCTGCCTTTACCTTGATTACAGCATGGCAGGTAAAAAGCAGAACATCTGACAGGATGTAATTATGTTTCTAGAAATATTCTCGAAAATATTCTCGAACTCAGATCTGCTCATTTTTGGGGAAAAACAACCTTTAACAATGGACCCATGACGTTTCCAAGAATAGGCTTAAAAAAACATACAGTGGTGTGAAACAACAAGGCTGGGACTGATTTCTTTTTGGCTCTGATTTTGTTTGGTTGTAAAATTTTCTCTTGGTATTAGCAAAATTCTGATTTTGTTATCTGCCAATTCATTACTGAGCTGTTGTTCTTCCCAGATATTTCCAATAGCACTTGGCCAGAGCAGATCTCATGCCAGTGTTTCTCCTCGTGCCTTTTTAATAGTCAGAAAAGCAAAATGACTCCTGGGTATGGAAGGCATTCATTCTATCAAATCAAATCCCCACAGATATTTTTACACATATATACATGTTTAGTGTCCGAAATAAAAAACTGGTATTGGTATTAATGGAACAGGTATCCACACCTTCCGAATTACCAGATTAAACATTTCAACAGTTCTGAAGTCTAATCCGAATAGTCTATGCCTTCAATTTTCTTATAGTTCGTGTCTTTTTCTATATTAGAATGTTCACCATTCCCTGAAGTGACGTTTAGCTCGAAAAATATCCTGGAAAGCAGATAGACTGGAGCTGTCTCAGCTCATTTCCAGTCTGTAAACCTGCACAGCTTTTCACTGAGCGCAATGAAATGACGCTCACTCCTTATCATAACTCCTATTTATCATCAGCTTTCTTTCGGTTTGACTTTCTGGTACCGAGAGCTGACAGGACACACAGATACCATCAGCAGAGGTGCTTCTGCTTTTGGGGTCTAACTTACTGTTGTAAGCTCGAACCCACTAAAATCTTTTAAATCACTAGAACCCCTAGATCTCTTCCTGGCCTTGTGATCCAGTTCATCCCAGAGCAGTTCAATAGGATTTAGGTGCAGTGACTGGGCAGCCTTTTCCATTCCATAGACAACACTTCAGCTGATTGCCCTTCCAGTGCTTGGACGTACGCTTCAGCTCATTGTCTTGTATGGTAAATGGAATTGCATGGTGTTGGAGTATGAAATGGTTGCCATGTTGGAATCTTTCACCCGGAATTAATCTCCGACCTTTTCTGCTCCAAAACAACCCCAAACCGTTACTCTTCCACTTCCATGTTTGACTGCGGGTGTGAGACAATCTGTTAACATCTTGTCTCTGGTTATCCATCTTGTCAGAAATGTCAAATTTGGACCCACAGAATGTTCTTCCAGTCATTCCCTGTCCAATACTTGTACGGCAGACTCATCAGCAAAGTTGGACAAAGCAGACGGTGTCTGTACTTGAGTGAAGGTACTAATCCCCTGCTTGAATATGTGAAAGTAAAACTCTTTCTTTTACACTTCTACTCGAGTAAAAGTTGGTGAATGGACTTGAGTTGAAGAACTGAATAATGGATGCAGCTCAATGCGTCATTCTCCTGCACATCATCACTGTCTTTCTAAGGAGCGAGTTGCACATGCAGCGAGAGAACCCTCTACTTCACACACACATTCTCGCCAGGAACTGTGGAGCTAGGCTTGTGTGTTCACCACAGCTTCTCAGCTGCAATGGATTTTTTTCACTTCAAAAGATTGAGGAACGGCATGTTTTTTTTTTTTTCTGAAATGTGGTGGTGTAAATGTCTCGCAAAATAAAAACACAGATAAAGTACAGATATTGAAAAAATTCACTCAGGTACAATAATGAAGTACAATAACTTCCTACATTTCCGCACAGCGGTGTCTTTTTATCTCACTATTTTGATATTGTTATATCATAAATGATAACGCAGGCTACCCTATCCTGTGCTACACTATACCGTCAAATGTTTGCGGATACCTGAGCGTTAGTTTCCTATGTGCTTTTTGAAAATCCAATTCCACAGTTGTTGCTGTTATAATAACCTCCACCCTTCTGGGAAGATGTTTGGGGGTGTGCTTGAGGAGATTTGTTTATTCAGCCACAAGTGTCAGATATTGATGTAGGTGAGGTGAGGAGGCCTGAGGTGCAGTCAGTGTTCCAATTCTTTCCAAAGGAGTTCAAGTGGTTTGAGGTCAGCGCTCTATAGCAGAAGATTCATTCCAACCGATGTAAAGCATATCTTCATGGCACTTCCATTACCATGTTGGAACAGGTTTGGGTCTCCTAGTCCAAGTGAAGGGGAAATGTAATTCTAGCACATCCGAAGACATCCTATACTATTGTGTGTCTCCAATTTTTTTGCTAACAGAAGGCTGAAAAAGTCAGTTGTCCCAATACATTGGTCCATATAACTTAGCGCCACATGTGTACCAAAATTTTACATGGAAATATTCAACCTGAAAGTAAATTAGCTTAACACCTGGTGTCTTCACACCTTCTTGAAGTGTAACTGTCATGTTTTTAAACCGTATTTCACCTAAATGTTTTATTGTGTCTGGGAGTGTAAATGTGTCATCACTGGCTGTGTGGATGTTTTGATATCGGACGTGTTTAGTCTGGAGGTGTGGGTGCTGTCGAATCTAGGGGTCGGATGTAATAGCATGGGGACGCAGTGACCAGAAAAATCCTCAAAGAGAAAAAAAGGTTAACTTTCAGAGCCGTAAAGTATACCTCAGGAAACGAGAAAAAGACGAAGAGTGGGAGTTAAGAGAGTGTGAGAGAGAGAGAGAGAGAGAGATGCCCCGTAGTGATGGGATTACAAGGTCTGCTGAAGGACATATACATTTTTATCTGCATCCAGAGCTATCTAAGATCAATAATCAATCAATAGAATTGATCGTCGACTTATAGACTGAAATATATCACTGCACACACATGCAATACCCAGCTTTCTCTTGGGCACTGTCCCATTTTCAGCCACACAATATCCTAGCAATCACTCCAAACTAGCTACCTAATGGTATCATGGATTTTCTTCTAGTTTAGCATGGATGTATAAAGCCAATGTTTATAAGCCCATGTCCTGTGGATGCGGCGCGTGACCCCTTGATGAGACGGATCGATAAGTCACGGCCATGAAGTGGCTCATCGATTCCGCTCATGACAGTGCATTTAAAGCTTTAATCGAGCTAACAAGGATAACCTTTCATCGCGCCCGCATCAGCCGTACGCGCTTTACACCTTAACACCTTAACATGGCTCGGAGAAACAGACGTATACATGGACATTTCTGAACGTTGTATCAATCCAGTTCTAGAATCCCTCTTCCTTAACCACTTCCTGCCCTCTTCTTACTCTCTTCATATACTCATGTCTCTCTTCTTATTTGCTTCCTGCTCCTTCCTGCCCTTCCATTGCCCTCTTCCTTACTCTGTTTTAAACTTTCATCCCGCCCCCCTTCCGTTCTCACTTCCTGTCCTCTTCCTTACATCTATCTGCCCTATTCCTGTTTTTGTTCTTGCACTTTTTTCTACAATCTTCCGTCCCGTTTTCTTTTTGCTTTTACTTTCTTGTTGCTTTCTTGTTGCTTTCTTTCCTAAACACTTCCTGTCTTCTTCCTGCCCTCTTGCCTGATTCATATCTTCTTCCTAATGTCTTCCTGCCCTCTTCCGCTTATTCTCTTCATGCATCTTATCTTACCTGCTTCCTCCTTCCTTAACCTCTCTTAGCCCCTTCTTGTTCTATCCTCGACTCGTTTCCTGTCCTCTTCCTACTTCCTACTGTCTTTCTTACCCTCTTCCTGTCTTCTTGCTCTTTCCTGCCCTCTTCTTTAGCTTCTACACTCGCTCTCTAATGTTAGTTGTTTGCGTAACACCGCATTTTTTACACGGAAAGTTCAAGTCAAGTGACCTTCATCGTTTAACGGAGAAACTCGCGAGCAAATTTTACGACTTGCTAACATTTTAATCATCCAAAAGCTACAAAACCCTGACAAGCTCTGCATGGATACTGCATGGATTTTTAAAGTAGTTCTTCGACCTCATTATGCACATTTGTAGGTACCTTTGCTTTTCTGATGCCTGGACATAATATTTATTCATTCATTCCTCATTAATATTCGAATGCATTTAGTCATGAATGTTTACGTATCTGGAATTGAAAAGCAGTTTTCCGGTCAGGGATAAAGCACGCTGGGGAAACGATTAGCGATGAGGTGGTGCTCCGTGGTAATTAATTAGTTTTTAATTATTTTTTCTTTTTGTATACCACAGTAATTTGTTAACAATAAAGATTTTTCACAAGCTTGGTGCAGAATGGCATATATGTAATAGGTATTTCTAAAAAATACACAATACATCCTATTTGTATTTAAATTATACTGTAATATGCGTACAGTGATGGGAGTAGACGCAGAAAATGCCCTGGAAATCATTTATTCTGTACAAGTGCAATTAGGAGCAAATTGGGTTTGCCAAACTTTCCATCCGGATCAGCCCTTTTCCTGCTCTCTTCCTCCTCTTTCCTGTCCTGCCCTGCTCCTTACCCTCTTTCTGCCATCTTTCTATCCTCTTCCCTACCGTCTTCCTGCCCTTTTGCATCTCTTCTCCTCTCATACCTTAGTTTTTTCTTTATCCTCTTCCTTAGTGCAGCTCTTTTTCTTCCCCTTTTCCTTTTAATTTTCCTTCTGTGTTCTCGTGCTTTTCCGTGCTTTCTTTCTTTCTTACCCTTTTTCTGCCTTTTCCCTGCTCTCTTTCAACTCTTTTCCTACTTTATTATTGCTGTTATCCTTACCTCCTTTCTTATTCTTTTCTTTAAGAAATCATCTTCCCTCCCTTTTCCTGCTCTTTTTTAACTGTGTTCTTGTTCATTCCCTGCCTTCTTCCTTGCCTTCTTCCTGCCATATTCTAACTCTTTTCCTGCCCTCTACCACCCCTTCTTCCTTTTCCTGCGCTCTCATGCTCTCTGGAAACTTTAAGAGTGAGCTCTAAAACCAGCCGGTACAGAAGTCTGTATTCAGGGCTCAGCTTTTGGCCTTGGAGGCTTTCTTTCAATCTCTCTGTCCATCTTAGCCTCGTTTTTTTCTTAGAGGGGAAGAAAAAAACCCCCACCCCCTCTCGAGAGCATGCCGTGGCCCTCTGCAGGTCAGCTTTCCATTAGCCGTGTCTCCCGTAGCCGAGCTTAGCACGCTGTGGCACTTCACTCTATTAGATCTCACATCAAATCCTTTTTTTTCCCCTCTATCTCACTGGAAAACCGTTGCTGATAGCTCGATTCTGCCCTACTAATGAAGCCTTTCAACACCGAGAGAGGGAAAAAGAGAGAGGTAGCAATGGAGAGAGATAGAGATGGAGAGAAAGAGGTAGAGAGAGGAAGAGAGTGTTTGATCAGGTATGCAGCAGTAGGAACACGTGGGATTGTTTCGAGTGTTTAATGTGGATGCGCCACAGCTGGAGCCGTCTGTGTCATATACGTCGCTAAGTCTGTTTTTGTACTCGTGTTTGTTTGGTGTGTGTGTGTGTGTGTGTGTGTGTGTGTGTGTGTGTGTGTGTGCGTAGGCGAAGCGTTTGAAATGCAAATAAAGTAAAACTTGAGTGTTACACACAATTTTGGTGTATATGACCTCACCGCTGAATTTCAGCACTGCCATCTGAAACACACACACATCTTTGACGTGTTCTCAGGAAAAGTGACGAGATGTCCAAGTACACAAAACGTTTTTTGCATGTTTCCAGTAGAAGTGTGTAAATGAGTGTATGAGTAAGAAAGAGTGTGAGTAAGTGTTAATAAGTGTGTGTGTGTGTGTGTGTGTGTGTGTGTGTGTGTGTGTGTGGGTGAGTGAAGTAGTGAGTGTGAGATCTGTATAAGTGAATTTGTTTTGTGTGTGTGTGTGTGAGACAGTATGGGTTAAGACACTGTGTATGTGTGTGTGTGTGTGTGTGTGTGTGAGTGAATCTCTTAAGAGTGTGATTCTGTATGAGTGAGTGCGTGTGAGACTGTGTATAAGTGAATTTGTAGTGTGTGTGTGTGTGTGTGTGAGAGAGAGACAGTATGGGTTAAGACACTGTGTGTATGTGTGTATGTGTGTGTGTGTGTGTGTGTGTGTGTGTGTGTGTGTGTGTGTGTGTGTGTGTGTGAGAGAGACAGTATATGGGTTAAGACACTGTGTGTATGTGTGTATGTGTGTGTGTGTGTGTGTGTGTGTGTGTGTCAGTATGGGTTAAGACACTGTGTTTGTGTGCTCGTGTGTGTGTGTGTGTGTGTGTGTGTGTGTGCTGTAAGGCTTAAAGCTTTGCCTCAGGCTGCATTTCCGCTTCACATTCAGACCCTTACACATAACGTACAACACACACACACACACACACACACACACACACACACACACACACACACACACCTGGATTCTGGCCTTGTGAAAGAGGAAGAACTGTTGTGCATGGATGCAGTAGCGATTTTTTTTGCCCTTTAAGAGCGTTTTTCGCTGTAAACCCGAGGAAAAATATCTTCTACACCGAGTTCAAACGCACATCAATATATTTTATTTTTTTTTTTAAATCAGAACATTGCGACACGCAGGATGCCCAAAAGTTTCTGGACACCTGACCATGATGTGCTTTTTTTTTTAACATCCTATTCCACATTTAGTTCTGTTATAATAACCTCCACTCTTCTGGGAGGATGTTCCACTAGATTTTGGTGTGTGCTTATGGAGATTTGTGCTCATCAGCTACTAACACACACACATACAGGAGAAAGGTTGGTATCATTCACGTCCGCATTGATTGTCCGGTGGCGTGTGAGAGGAGAACGTAGGAGAGGAAGCTGATGTGCTGCTGTAAAATATTTGCATTTCACCCTTTCGCCTTTACTCTGTCTCTTTTTCTTCTTTCTTTCTCTTACTTCTTCACTATTTTGTTTCTCCCTCATGCTTTTAACTTAAATTATGTGTGTGTGCTACTCCACTCTCTCTCTCTCTCTCTCTCTCTCCAGCTCTCTCTCACTGTCACGTTTGCCCTTCATGCTTCATGCTCCCTTTTTCTTTTCTCTTTTCCTGCTTTTCTGTCAATCTTTTTCTCATCATTCCTACCTCATAGTTCTCGCGCTGCTTCATCACTCTCTCCGTGGGATAGCGTAGGAAGTCAGCGAGCGCTTCAGAGGATGTGTGAAGCTCTGCGCTTCCTTATCGTGTGTAAGAGCACACCGTGTGCATGTGTGTGTGTGTGTGTGTGTGTGTGTGTGTGTGTGTGTGTGAAGGTTGTATGTAGGGATCTGCAAGCTGAGAGGATTTCTCTGTAACTCTTTGTAGCCTGAGTTAAATATTCATTGGCGTCCTGTAGCTCTCACCTGCTCCCAGCCTCAGAAGGGTCTTCATACAATTCTCTGCTGTGTGTCAGTGTTCAAAGCTCCATGAAGACAAGGTTGGAGCAGGAGAACTTGAGTGTCCTGGGCAGAGTTACTGACCTCCTCAATCTCTGGAACATTATAACCAGGCCTTCTTATTCCACAACAGTGTCTGACCTCGTAGATGAATGACCGCAAATCTAACATCCTGTGATGATGTTATTATTAGTAATTATTTACATTACCCTGGTTAACATTATTCGGGGTTATATTGCAGTGTAGTTATGAAGATAAGATATGGTGTGTATTATTCAGGGATGCATATCAGACCAGGCCTGGAATGGGAAGTTCAACGAGCCCCACTGATCAGTTCAAGTCAGTTCAAGCAGCTTTTCTTGTTATTTTAACCCAATTAAAATTTTGCTTTCTGAAATAACACACAACTCTTTATAAGTTAACAGGACTTACACAAGACTACACACAGTGGTATGTGTACAAAAAGAAAAAAACAACACCGCAACACAATACCTTACTGTACACAACTATACACTACTGCACACAACTATACACTACTGTACATAATCATAGACTACTGTATACAAATTTACACTACTGTACACTGCACAACTATACACTACTGTATACTACTGTACACAACTTTACACTACTGTACATATTTATACACTACTGTACACAAATTTACACTACTGTACACAACTTTACATTATTGCACACAACTCTACACTACTGTATTTTACTGTACACTACTGTACACTACTGTAAACAACTCTACACTACTGTATTTTACTGTACACTGTACACTACTGTATACTACTGTACACAACTCTACACTACTGTACACAACTCTACACTACTGTATTTTACTGTACACTGTACACTACTGTATACTACTGAACACAACTTTACACAACTATACACTACTGTACACAACTCTACACTACTGTATTTTACTGTACACTGTACACAACTGTATACAACTGTACCCAACTCTACACTACTGTACACAACTCAACACTACTGTATTTTACTGTACACTGTACACAACTGTATACAACTGTACCCAACTCTACACTACTGTACACAACTCTACACTACTGTATTTTACTGTACACTGTACACAACTATACACTACTGTACACAACTCTACACTACTGTATTTTACTGTACACTGTACACAACTGTATACTACTGTAAACAACTCTACACTACTGTACACAACTCAACACTACTGTATTTTACTGTACACTGTACACAACTATACACTACTGTACACAACTCTACACTACTGTATTTTACTGTAGACTGTACACAACTCTACACTACTGTACACAAATATACACTACTGTACACTACTATACATAACTACATACACAAACATGAGTTTTTCTTTTGTGTTTTTAGGCAAACAAACAGGTCAATAGATAGATAGATAGATAGATAGACAGATAGACAGACAGACAGACAAACACAATATTAGATTAATTCCTGAACGTGTATGTATGTGTGTGCGCACGTGTGTGTGAGCACGTGTATGTGTGTGCGCGTATCCTTGTGCCTTCATGTGCAATCTGATCATGATGTACTGCCTTTGCTCTGCCTCTGTCAGCAACTTGACATGAATGAATGGAAGGGAAACACTGATGAGGAAAGACTAGTACAGCTGCTGCACTCCACCTCTCTCTCTCACACACACACACACACACACACACACACACACACACACACACAGTGGAATCCAGAGCTCCTGTAGCCTATTCATGTGTGTATTTTGCAATGCTGTTTTTGCTCAACACAGCTTATACAGAGTGCTTCTTAGAGTTGACCATGACAGTGTCTGGCTATTCTCCTTCACCTCATAAAGTTCAATCAGCGGTTAATTCAGATGTTTAGACCTGAACCCAGTACAAAAACTTCACAATTAAAAGGTTTCAAAAGTCTTTAAAAGGAAAATGCAAATTTGAGTTTACCATCAAATACAGATTGATGCTTTTTTTTTTTTGCTTTGTTATGATTTTTTCCCTTGATTTCCATTTTTTCAGTTTTTTTCCTTCATGTTATGTTTAATTTTAATGCAGTGGAATATTCCTGAAGTTCTCACTTCTCCGCTTATAGCAGCGACAGGAACTCTGTAGAGTAAAATGGACACAGCAAGGTCAATGTGTGTCAGCGTGTGCGCGCTTCCGTCCATCCATCCGTCCTTTCGTCTGCCCTTCAACACTCTCGCTGTTAATTAATTTACTCACCACTGAAAGCTCTTCCTCATCATAATTCCAGCCATTGTTTCCTTCCCCTTGCCTTTAATCTCCTCGCCCTTGTGGACTCGTTCACTCGTTCTTCTCGTCGTCTTTATCACTCCCTAGCGCGCGCACACACACGCACACACACGCGCACAAAAACATCAGCCCACAGTGTGCTGCAGTCATTCCTGTCAATTACTGACACTTGGCGAGGCAAAGTCAGACACACAAATCCTCCCGGAGGAACGACCTTCAACCCTGACTTTTAATCCCTTCTGCTTTGTTTTAACAATGAAAGAGCATGAGAGACAGAGAGAAAGAAAAAGACAGGGATAGAACGAAAGAAAGAAAGAAAGAAAGAAAGAAATAGAGGAAGAGAGAGTGTTTTTTCAGACATGCCGGCTGAGAGGCCGTCTGATTGGCCTTTATGTTGCAGTGATGAACAGAGGGAGTATCAGAGATGACCTGCGGGACGCCGTGTCTCATACACACATTTACAGAGCATTTGAATAAGGGAGAAGTTTCTCATGGACTTTACGTGGAGATTAGTCATTGCATATTCCAGGTTTTATTTAGCTAGCAGAAAATATCTTGGAGGACCTCCGACCTGCTGGTCAGAAAATGTAACCATAGCGTAGAACACAGCATGAACAGCGTCACTTGGTAAACTCCGGTCACCACGGTGATTTGGTTGGTCAAGAACTGTATTCCCATGCTGAAGGTTTCACACTGAGGGACCGGTTCGTTTAAAACGATAGTAGTAGAACATTATATCTCACATATTTTTTTAGTAATAAGCTTCAGTTCATCAAACATCGAAAAAGAGGAATAAGAAATGTAGGATTATCTCATTTAAACAGCTGAGCAGGTGCAGGGATCTGAACTCTAAACCTTCAAATCTGGGTCAGTTTTGCATCTGGAAATGCCTTAGTGATGTGAGAGTTCTGGGAAGATTGATCAGACCGGTTCAGGCTAACAGGAAGTCTACTGTAATGTACATAATCACTCTTTACAACAGTGGTGAGCAGAAAAACACTCCTGAATGCAAAACCTTCATGCAGATGAGCTGCCATAGCAGAGCACCACATCTGTAAAGTCTGAAAGGCTGAAAGTCTGGATCGTCTGATCTGTACCTGGTCAGATGTTCAGGTGACCCAGTGCACACTGTAGACTCAGATTCCCTTTCTCTCGGCTAATAATAATGAAAATCTATGAGCTTGTGAGCAACTTGTTTGCTGTAGAGAAGATTTTCTGTGTCTGTCTGACTACCCTTAGCCTCTTTCTTCTTCCCTGTGGCCTTCCTCGTCCTCTTTCTCTGCTCCCCGTCTGTCCACAAAACACTGCTCCTACGCACCTCCGGCCTTTAAAGAGCCTGAATGTTCTTTTCTGCATTCTGTCTGCTCAGAGTTTAAGTGTACTCCGAGACTGTTTTATTCATTTGTGAGCTGTAATATTTGCTGTTTTGTTCGAGAACGGCCACAACATTGGTAGTGCAGTTTGTTTAGAATTCTATTTAACCCTCCCCTTAGACTAGACCACTTAAGTCCTTGAGCAAGACCCCGCCGTATCCTGTCTCAACCGCAGCTTTGCTTTAAAGCCGCAGTCGAACAAGAGAAAGTAAATGAAGAAGTCTGTAGTTTCCTAGCCTGCGGTTAAATCTCGGGTCTGATTAGCGATGTGAATTACCGATTTCCTCGTTAACTCATCGTGATTTGCACATTACTTACCTCTAAATATGGCCCAAAGTATTTTCTGTGTTAACAACCCCAAGGTCTGGTGAGGATTAGAATGTGAAAGAGTTGGATTAGTGAGTGTAGGAGCAAATAAATATTCCTGATTACAGCTCACTGGCAAGGGTGTGATTTTGCGCAGACTCTCAATCTATCATCATAGAAGGAGTTTCCATAGCAAGGCTCGTTTCCGAATCATAACTCTCACAGTGTTCTCACAGTGAAATTGCCTGGTCATCTTTAGACAGTTTGCTTGATAATAGGAAAGTGGTGTAAAGCCAATAATGTGTTGACGCATTCATTAACATTGAAGCTTTGTGACAGATTCCATTATCCAGAGCGACTTTCAATTATCTTATTTATACAACAGAGTATTTGAGGGTTTAAGGGCTTTGCTCAAGGGTTCAGCAGTGGCAGTTTGGTGGTGCTGGGATTTAAACTCATGACCTTTTAATTAGAAGTCCACTGGACATTTTTAGCATTTATTGCATTTTCGTAGACACCATTTTATCCAGAAAGATATGGTTCCCTGGTGGTCTAGTGGTTAGTATGCGGCGCTCTCACCTGGTTCGATCCCTGGTCAGGGACCCAACCCCAGCCACTTTTAGTGCCGGTCCCAAGCCCGGATAAATGGGGAGGGTTAAGTTAGGAAGGGCATTCAGCGTAAAAACGTGCCAAATCAAACATGCGGAGGATCCGCTGTGGCGACCCCTGATGGGAGAAGCCGAAAGAAAGTTTTATATAGTCTTGATAGTTTTGCCTCTGCTTGTCAAATTCAACAGTTGATCGCCACATGAAGGGTCCTGGTAAACAGTAAGGACCACTTGCCTAAAAAAGCCACCCAATGGTTCCATCAGTGTTAGTTAATATCCTACTAGTGGGCCTCTGAGTTTCATCCATTTCTGCCCCTGTTTGTGATGCTGGCAATGTGGAATATTTATTCCCAGTCAATTTTAGCATGTTTAAAATTTAAACTCTCATAAAGTTCCCTACATAGAGGCCATGACATGCGGCTTAAATAAAAAATGAGGAGATCGGATGAGCATATGTAACAGGACTGCAGTCTCTACTGGCACCTGGGAGCTCTTAATCAGCCAACTGGTTCCCTCATTGAACTAGTCGACCACACCCACACCACACACACCTTCAATTAACGCAGGAGGACCACACTCTTCCAACAGAATTTTAAAATGCTCGCCTTAACATTTTTGAGCAAATTTTACAGTCTTGTAAAATTTTATTATTTTTTAGGATCGGAAACTATGCATGGGAATTCATGGGAATATATGGGAAATATCAGGGAACCTAAATGTAGATGGAATCGATCACATGCACACAGCACATGTACTGCAGGCTTACTGAGGCCACACCCCCTACATGCACTGTGCATTCCTCCATATCACACATCATTTCTTTAACCCTGCACATTTCTAATTAATTCCTGTAAAATTCCCAAAATTCCTGGTAAGTTTCCCACTTGGAATATTTCCCAAATTCCCAAAATGAGGTTCCCATGGAAAGTTCCTGGAAATGTTCCACTCCTTTGCACTCCTGATGGTAATACAGCTCATCCCTTGTTGGTGTTAGACCTGAGATAACGTGGTTTTGATTATGAGGTGTTTCGTTGATTAGGTCAGGAAGAAAATTGCACTGCGACTCCGTTTTGCTTTTCACGTGACGATAATTGTCTGAGGATTCTTGCTATTTTCCCACAATTAACTTGGAGGGATATAAAAAGCATGTAGCTTGTAGCTGCATTTAGCTTGCATCTGTAGCGCACCATTACTGAATATCGAACTGGGCCGCGAATCAGCAATACACTGGTTAAACAAATCATTAATCATTGGTGTGTGAATAGTGGCAGATGCAGCATGAGCGATTGAGTACGACTCTCATGATGTCTGCACATGAAAAATAAACAATACCGCTCATATGTAATAAAGACAGTGTGTTTTGTTGCCTCCGTCGTGCTGATTAACCCCCAGGTTCTGGCTCCTTTTAGTAAATGCTAATGTGGCATTTCTTGCTGATCTTCTGGAACGGAACAGTATAACCCAACCGGACCAGGATTTCCTCCTGCCATCAAACAAACCATTTAACAATGTTTACTACAGTGGTGGGCGGTCAGGGACGGCAAAGTCTTCTCTGCTGGACTAAACACTATCAGAAGCACTGACCTACATTTACAACCTAAATTCTAATATTTGTTCTATGAAATTGTATAAATTTATTCCCAACAGTTTATTCTCTTTATTTTGTAGCGTTTCTCGGCTGCACTGCTTCAGTACGTGTACGTGGATGTTAGATTTATTGTCCAATCAGATTTCAGCCTCTATGTGCTGCCATGTCAATCTAATCTGCAGAGGGCCTTCAAAGTCAGTAGTGCTGGCTCTTCGGCCATAGAGAATATTAGCAACGGGTTTGTTTCTTTAACCAATCAGATTTCAGATTTGCCTCTCAGGGAAGCTTGTTGGCCCAGAATAGCATCAGCATTTTTCTGTCCTCTGATTGGTTGGTCAGAGGGAAACTGTTACAGCTAAGTTTGACTGGCAAAACATGTGTGTAGCAGTGCACACATTATTACATCAGAGTTAGAATTTTTCATGCCTATAGAGAAATTGATTTAGACACACTTAAAAATCCATATGGAAGAAAAGCTAGACATCGTGAGGAGGTCGGCCAACCCTGAAGATAGCTAGCGTTGTTCACCACTTCCAGACCAGTGAATACGAGCGGGACCACTGGCTTACAGCCTGGGAAATTATGGGTCTGCGTCTCTTTAAACCCCTGTGTAATCTAAATCAAAATTAGAAAGGGTTTAATTGCTAATTGTGCATCTGCAATCCGCAAGATTCTGACCACGTGCATTACCACGTCAGCGATTTCATCATGGACTGCAAAGTTAAAACAAAGAGCAAACGTGAAATTCTGCCACCTCGTATATATTGTAATAAATAGGAAAGGTATATAGAATGTTTTAATAATTGCACTTGAATGTGTGTGACTCGGTTAACGGTGTGAGTTCATGAATTCGATTGCCTTCGGGAATAAACGCTTTCTTGTGCCATGTCGTTCTGGTGCTTGGTGCTCAGAAGCACCGGCCGGAGGAGCAGCAGGTCAAGGAGGTGTGTGATGTCCTTGGTGATTTTCGTTTTCTAACCCTGGTGCTGTACATTCAGGCAAAGTCATTATTATTGCATTCTGATTGCGTCCAAGTGTCCTGTGTTAAACCTTTCATTAGCTTCTATATTTATACCCTCCTGTGTCTTCGTCTCTGCATGAAGTCTTGCCATTTGTCAAGTCATCATGTTTTCCTGGGGATCATTAGTTCTTTGTTTTAGGATTCCTTGTTATAGTGCTTCTTGTGCTTGGCTCATGAATATGGATTATCTCAAGTTGATGCAGTTTGTCTATGTTTTGACCCTGCTATGGAATTCAGGATGATTTTATGCGCATGGTCCTGGTCCATTAGTGTTATGGTGCAGTAATATGTGTGTGTGTGGGTGTGTACTTCCCATTTTTTGTTAGCTGTAGGAAGGCCACAGTCTTTTGTGCATTCCAGAGTGAACCCAATGCCACAATAGGGATAATACAATAAAAGTCCACTTCCAATGATATTGTGTATTTTTTTTTCTCCACCCGGTGTTCATTGTTTTCCTGCTCTTTATTAGTTACTACCTTGTAATTGCTTCAGTACTAATGTAAAGAAATGCAGTCATGGCAATAGAGCGAACTTTAAATTGAACCGAATTGAATTGATACGGGTTTATTGCAGCATGGCGGCTTTGTGCTACGGTGGCAATATCCGTGTGTGTGTTTGTGTGTGTGTAAGTGTGGGGGTGGATAGATAGATCTCCACACATAGTCCCAAATCGGTCCTCCGCAACCTCTCTAACTGTTTCCGTCTTTATTAGGGAGATTTTTGCGGTAGAACCGAAGATCTCTTTAGGGTCATGAACTCTCTCTCTCTCTCTCTCTCTCTCTCTCTCTCTCTCTCTCTCTCTCTCTCAGAGGCTTCGGTGAATATTGTAATAATTTTTTTTTTACTGTTTAAAGATACACTGCATGGACAAAAGTATTGGGACACCCGACTTTTCCATGCACATGTGGTTGTTCCCCAAATTGTTACCGCAATATTAAAAGTACACAACTGTATAGGATAAAATTTTCCCTTCACTTGAACATTTAGCCCCAAACTGTGCACAAAGCCAGCTCCATATGGACGATATGGTTTACATGGGTTGGAGTGGAACATCTCCTGCTATAGAGCTTTGACTTCAAATCTACCGAACACCTTTGGCATTAATTGGAATGCTGACTGCACCCCAGGGGTCCACACCAGCACCTGACTTTACTAACACTCTTGTGTTTGAATGAGCACAAATCTCAGCAAGCACACTCCGAAATCTAGTGGAACATCTCCACAGAAGAGTGGAAGTTGTTCTAACAGCAAACGCAGAACAGGATGATGGAATAAAAAGAGCAAACCAATTTTATTCTCAGTTGTCCACAGACTTTTGGCAATATAGAGAACCATGAAAAAAATCTAATCCCAACCGAAGCACCTTTTTTTTCTCTTTTTGTTTCCTCTGACCTTCAACAACCTACTGATAAATTGAATTCGTCCTCCTGCCAGCTCGAATATCTCAGAGCATATGTGTCATCTGATTAGGATGTCTCTTGCTGCAGGTTACGCTCATAATAAACTCGAAATTGCTACTGTACAGCGTTCCTGTGCTTCGGGTGGCACCGAGGCACCGAACACAATCATACCTTTGATACTCAGAGCTGCTTTTTACATAAATCATGACTTTGTCTCTGTCCTGGATTAAGTTCTGACCTACACTGCTGAGACGCTCGAACTCAAAACATACACACGCATATACACAGCCTGCGAATCCAAGCTCGCACACAAAGCTTTTTTAAAACCCGACTTCGACAGGAAGCGACAATCTACGCAAAACAAACGATCAAAGTTACAATGATCAAGGAAATTGAAAAAAAATAAAAATATCAAAAAGTCGCGGCTGTCAGGCGAAGCTCGAAGCCGAGCAGAAACCCGACAGCTACACGTCAATCAGGTAGACGTTTATTCTGTAGAGGCCGCGAACGCAGCACGGAAACATAGCTGCGAGAACACACAGCGTCAGAAGAGAAAGGTGAACGCCGCTCATCAAAGCCCGATCGCGAATCCAGTTAAGGAATAAGGAATTAAACATGACAGCGCACGCTGCGTTACGGGAAAATCATCAACGTCCAGACGCCTCGATGTTGATTGGTTGATCTGAAGGATGTCAGTTTTTTTTTAACTATTCAGACATCAAAAAGTGGACACAATCGTTTAAATGGGACATTTAATGTAACTAAATGAGAATCTAATAGAAAGATGGGTTTTAGCTTTTAGTATTTCATCCCAATTTGACCTTTTTATTTTACTTTTCCCTGCAGAAATGCTCCTGGTCTATCAAATCATTTTAGGGTTAGGGTTGGGTTTGGGGATTGGGGTTAGGGTTTAGGGTTAAGGGGTTTGGGTTTAGGGTTTTGGTTAGGGTTGGGGTTAAGTTTCGGGATAGGGGATAGGGTTTAGGGTTAAGGGGTTAAGGTTTAGGGTTAGGGTTTTGGTTAGGGTTAGGGTTTAGAGTTTTGGTTAGGTTTAGGGATAGGAAATCGGGTTTAGGGTTAAGGGTATCTGGTTTAGGGTTAGGGTTGAGTTTAGGTTGGTTTAGGGATAGGGGATTGGGTTTAGGGTTAGGGGTTTGGTTAGGGTTGGGTTTGGGGATGGGGATAGGGGTTAGGGTTAAAGGGGTTAGGGTATGAGAAAAAGATTGGTATGTGTTTCTTTTGGAACTTCACATTCCACATATAGTTCTCATGTGCTGTTATAATAAGCTCCACTCTTCTGGGAAGATGTTTCACTAGATTTTCGAGTGTGCTTATGGAAATGTGTGAGATTTCATTCAGCCTGGTTCTGATGTAGGGTGAGGTGATGGAACAACTTGCTATACTTTAGCTGTTACACAAACAAACGTGTGTGTGTGTGTGTGTGTGTGTGTGTGTGTGTGTGTGTGTGTGTGTGTGCCAGCAACATAGTATCTGCTACCATCTCCTCTTAATAGTCCATGGGTATCCATTTATATTTATTTGAATACATTAGGGAATACCTGCCTCTCATTCTTTCTCTCTTCCTCTCTTTCTTTCTCTCTCTCCCTCCTTCTTCCATAATACCACCCAGTTATATTCTACTCTGATCAATCAGACCAAAACATTTCCATTTTCATTTATCTATAAAGCCTCCTGCCCACCACCA
>MU570271.1:2507163-2522163 GCA_024362625.1 Silurus asotus
CCCCCCCCCTCGCATCTATAAAGTGCCTGATTGAATACCAGTATAATCGGGGCTGTTGTCGTAGCAACCAGTTTATCGCTCTTGGCAACTAAACGTTGTCTATGACCTCTGGTGTTTGTAGCCAACTCAACGTTTTTCTGTCTGTCTGTCTGTCTGTCTGTCAATCTATCTCTCTCTCTCTCTTGTTCTTCCTTTCTCATCGCTTCCACTTTCTCCCTCTTTCCTACTTTAGTCTTTCTCTAACTTTAAATCCACCCTCTTACTCTCCCTCCCTCCTTCTTCTTTTTCTCCCTTCATTCTCTTTTTCCCTCTCTCTCTCACTGCCTTTTTTCCTTCAATCCCCATCTCGTTCTTATTTCTCTCAATTTTTCTCTCTTCTCTCTCTTTTTTTGTCTCTTTCGGTCCTGCTTTAGTCTTTCTATCTCCACCCCTCCGTCTCCCTCTCTCTCTCTGTCTTTCCTTCTCACTGTCAGTGAAAGTCTCTGAACTCGTCATTAATTAATCTCAAAAGAGCAGCGTGTCCTTCCTGAAGTCCCACTTGACATTTTTAACGTTTTTTTCCGTTTTTTTTCCCCTTTTCTTTCTAATAGGCTGTCTGTCTCTTTTCATAGCTGCTCTTACATTTGTTAAGTGCCAGTAAATGAGACACAGCTTCAGCGGCTCCCGTAACCCTCATGGAAATTCAAGCCAACATGCATACAACATACAACCGCACACGGTTTCTCTCTCTCTCTCTCTCTCTCTCGCTCACTCTCTCTCTCGCTCTCTCACACACACTCTGTCCTCCTGTCTGTCTCTCTTACTTTGTCTTCCTTCAACTCTGTCTTTCTATCGCTGTCTGTGTCATTCCTCTACTCTCTCACACACTCTTTATGTCTGTCTTTCATTCTGTCTGCGGTCTCCTACTCTCACTCTTCCTCTCTCTCTCTTTCTCTCTCTCACTCTCTCCTCCAGTTACTCTGTGTCTGTCTGCCTCACTCAGTCTTTCTCTCACTCTGTCAGTCTGTATCTGTGCTATGTGTTATCTGTCTGCCCTTTCGTCTGTCAGTGCTGTTTCGTCCCCCATGACAGTGTCTACTATACCCCACCCCCCACCCCTACCCACACACACAATTTTCCCCAGCAATTGGAATGTTTTAAAAAAAACATTGTTTAATACCCTACAACACAGACGTTTAACACATTTCACTTTTTTACCCCCCGCCTTCCTCTGCCCCGTCTCTCTGCCCCTCTCTATTTTTTTCTTTCCCTTTTTGATCATGAGCTCTCCTCTCCTCAAATACTTCTGTCTTCTGTTTCCATTTGGCACGCTTCATTTACCTGTGCCGCACTTAGTGCAGGTGTGTGTGTGTGTGTGTGTGTGTGTGTGTGTGTGTGTGTGTGTGTGTGGTGTGTGTGTGCCTGCTTCTTGCTTCAAAGCTTTGCTCTTGCATCACCTTATTTATTTAACCTTAATGTTCCAAAGCGAGCCAATTAAATCTGAATTATGTATTATTAAGCAGAGTTCTGGCAGCGCTGATGTAACAGCTGTGTGTGTGTGTGTGTGTGTGTGTGTGTGTGTGAGCATGCATGTCTTTGGGTGCGAGAGGATGAGCGTTCTCCCGTTGCTTTGTTTGCTTTTGTTCTTGTATTCTTGTCTCCTAACTGCCTGACTCATCAATATTTTCTTGACCGAAGGAAAAAGGTCAAGGTTAGTCTGGAAACATCCTCAAAGCAATCAGTGGTCTCTCTCTCTCTCTCGCTCTCGCCCTGTTCCTCCGTCTTGCTGAGTGTGTGTGTGTGTGTGTGTGTGTCTGAGGAGTGGAGTCTATTGCTTGTACCTCAGCAGTAATAATATTCTTTCTAACTCTAAATGATAAACATTTGTATGTAGTATTTAAAGATTTCCAGAGAAAATGTTTTTCTCCTTGTGTTGCTCTAAATCACGAAGGCCTGAAATAAAAGTACAAAAATCGCAATATTGTGAATTAAGAACTTATTTCTAGACATTATGTCATCATAATAACATGTTGTGAGTTTTCCTGCTGTTTTGCCACGTCATCCTTTTTGATGTTCGATTCAACACTGAAGTCGAGTGATTTTACTGAATATTAATTTATTGTAATAAAGATTGTTATTCCGGATCTTTTTGATGATGGTAAATAATCTAGAAATGATTGTAATAGAATTTTAAGGACACATACTACACTATACTGTTCCTACTATTCTATACTATTTTCTAGTATATTACAGTGATATGTACTATTCTGTTTTTTGTGTACTATACTAAATTATTCTATACTGCACGATTCTACTATCTAATATGTGCTATTGTACACTATACTATTCTATATTATTCTATACAAAATATCATTTTTTTATTTTTATTGTGATATTTTTTATTTTATTATTTATATCCTGTGATTTAAAACATAAAATACACATTTTACTCAAATATTGTTAAAACTCCTATCCATTCCTACTAGTATTTTTTTCCTTCATCTCCTGGTTGTCAGTGATCTTGTCTCGGAGATGCTCCGTGATGCTCTAGATTTCTTTATCGTAACAGCCATTGCATGAAGGAAGGTGGGCGGGGCCAGGTGAGGTACGAGGGTTAAGTAGAGTTTATGAGTATTAAGGGAGGGAAAATGAGTTCAGGTGGCAAAGGAGAACGAAACATCTTGCAGGAGGTCTGTTCTAGCATAAGGCAGACATAAACCCGTGCATGCATATTATACACACACACGCACACAGATGTGCTTTCATTTACCTCTGTCTGACCTGCACACACAAAACCCTACACACAGACACTGGTTCTCACTGTGTGTGTGCGTGTGTGTGTGTGTGTGTCTATGTGTATAAGGGTGAATGCAATTCTTTTCTATGCTCCTTTATACCTGTGTGTGAGTCTATAAGTGTGATTTCATATCTGTTTGAGGGGTCCGAATGTCCCAATGATGATGCAATTACAGTATTTCAGTGATGTGAGGACGTCAGCATGACTTTAGTGAGGAAAATGGGCTTTTTTACAACTATACAGCTTTATTTTAGTTACTGTTTATTGTCATTAAAGACCATGTTTAGCTGCAGGCCAATTCAAAGGAGAGAACTTACAAACATAACTGAAGTGTGTGTGTGTGTGTTTGTGTGTGTGTGTGTGTGTGTGTGTGTTTCTTTGTATGGAACAGGTGGAGATCGAAAAGCTGGACTATCACCATTATCTTCCACTGTTCTTTGACGGTCTGTGCGAGACAACTCACCCATACGAGTTCTTCGCCAGGCAGGGTGTACAAGACTTGCTGGAACATGGTGGTACCAAAATCCTTCCAGTCATCCCTCAGCTCATTATTCCCATTAAGAGTGAGTTAAACACAAGAACATTTCCATTACAAATTCCATTCCATTCCATTCATTACAAATTTAAGGCGACCGCAATATCAGTTTTACTATACTGTACTATATTATACTATTCTACTCAACCTTGTGCTATACGAGGTCTGGACCATTGCCTTGTGGTATCTCCTTAATTATTTTCAAACGACTGGTGTGACAGTGCAGTTAGGGAATATTGTCTATGAAGTCTAGAAAAGGCAGGTGTTTAGCAGTGGACGGAGAAAACCAACCATGTAGTTGAATTAAAGTAGAGATACAGTAGGCAAAATGAAATGAGGCCACAGGTTTTGAGGTGAGTTCGAGTCAGGAGTTTCTTCCATCGTTTATTCCTCTCATAATGTTCTGCTTGCTGTTGAAAAATAAGAAAATATAGAAGAACAAAAAGTAGGAAAGAAGGAAAGATGGGAGGTAATAAAAAAGGTTGGAAGGAAAACAGGAAAGAAGAATGGAAGAAATTCATGAAATAAAGAAGGAAAGAATGTAGGATGAAAGGAAAGAAAGCAGGATGAAAAGAATGATGGAAGGATAGAAAGAAATTCAGAAAAAAAGAAAGAAGGACTGAAGATTGGAAAGAAGAAAAAAAAACGAAGGATGGAAAGACAGAAAAAAAAAGAAGTTTCTTCCATCACTTATTTCTCTCAAAATGTTCTGCTTGCTGGTGAACTGATGCTGAACAGTATGTTGATGATAAGTAGATACACCAAGCGGCAATCAGAACAGGTCCAAAACAGAGCTCAACCCTGATTGGTGGTTTGCTGCGTGTTTGACCAGTTTGACCATTTAAGTGTTTATCCTAAAAAGGAACAAATGTAGTTCAGGAAAAAGTGCAGTATTTGACTTGTAGTGAAATGTAGTGACGTTAAAGTAAAAGTCTCCCAGATTGGAAAAACTTCAGTAAAGTGCAGACACGTGAAAAAGCTCCTTGAAATCCATGTACGTCCCTACTGTCCACCACTGGTGTTCAGGGATCTGAGTTTAAAGGGTAATGTGCAATTGAAAAGGATAAAAAATAGTGTCAGTGTGCTAGTTGTGGGTTGAGTTGTTTGCCTTAATTTACTCAATTCAGTGAGCTGTGGGGTTTGGAAAGTGGTGGCAGACTCCCTGAAGCCAGTGCTGCCGTTCTTCAAAAGCCAGCTTGATGGTGAATATGTCTCTGAAGTTACCTTCATCATAATTCTTCTCAGTGGGCGGCAGCTTATGGGAGATGAAGATAAAGTCTTCGTTCATTGCTATGCAGTTGGGGCCTGAGAGACAACCAGATCTCCCACTAGACCCTATTAGAATGTTTATTGCTGGCGATTGGGTCGGTTGGGATGAACTCGGTTTCGGTTTTCTGGCCTTTCAATTATTGTACACTGTGCGAGGAACCGGCTTGCTTGAAACATTAATAGAACCTCTTCATGACAAATTCTGATCTTTTTTTATTTTTATAATAATTTGGCTGACAGTTCCTTCTGAACTGATGGGTTGATCGTCGTAGTGCTTAGATCCAGAGAAGAGATGATACTGGGAAGGGGGGTGAGTAAAAATCTGTCAACGAATCTCTGGATGATGCAATTTCCTGCTGTCTAGAAGTCAATCAGAACTAAAAACCCAAAAAAGTTCTCCACAAATAAACACACTGAGAAAAAAAAAGCTGCAGGTGCAGGAGGTACAGAGTGAAAGTTCTCAGCATAGGAGCAAGGTCAAGATCTCACAATATCAAAATCTGATATTGCGAGATCAACTGTTATGCTGCAATCGTCCGTGGTGGTCCAAGAGAAGAAAATTGGCTGTATTTTGTGGGTGCTGTAATCACACTCTCTTGCTGATATTGTGCAGGAAAGACACCCAGCCAAAAGTACAGGCCCACAATAATGATCACAAAGAAATTTTGGGTTGCAAGTAAAAAAAAGCCTTTTTCAAACTTCTAAATAATTGATCACTCGTGTGATTCATGCAGATTCACGTGGTGACAGTAAGAATGAGCCGAGTCTTTAACAAGAGCGATGCTTGCAAAACAGTGCAATCAGTGTGCAATGCTCCCTCTATTGGCTTCCTGTAGCTGCTGCATCAGATTAAAAACACTGATGATCACCTACAAAGCCAGCAGCATTCCTTTACCTCACAATTCTGAACACCACGCTCTCTCGATCCTCTACCACTTCTCTGCTAAGCCCCTCCAACGTTTACCACACTAAACACAGCTTACACTGCTACTAACACTGCTCTGCTGAGCCCCTCCATCCTCTAACACTGCTCTGCTGAGCCCCTCCATCCTCTAACACTGCTCTGCTGAGCCCCTCTATCCTCTAACACTGCTCTGCTGAGACCCTCTATCCTCTAACACTGCTCTGCTGAGACCCTCTATCCTCTAACACTGCTCTGCTGAGCCCCTCCAGCCTCTAACACTGCTCTGCTGAGCCCCTCTGTCCTCTAACACTGCTCTGCTGAGCCCCTCTATCCTCTAACACTGCTCTGCTGAGCCCCTCCAGCCTCTAACACTGCTCTGCTGAGCCCCTCTGTCCTCTAACACTGCTCTGCTGAGACCCTCCCTCCTTTAACACTTCTCTGCTGAGCCCCTCCATCCTCTAACTCTGCTCTGCTGAGACCCTCCATCCTCTAACACTGCTCTGCTGAGCCCCTCCAGCCTCTAACACTGCTCTGCTGAGCCCCTCTGTCCTCTAACACTGCTCTGCTGAGACCCTCCCTCCTCTAACACTGCACTGCTGAGACCCTCCCTCCTCTAACACTGCACTGCTGAGCCCCTCTGTCCTCTAACACTTCTCTGCTAAGACCCTCCCTCCTCTAACACTGCTCTGCTGAGACCCTCTATCCTCTAACACTTCTCTGCTGAGCCCCTCCATCCTCTAACACTGCTCTGCTAAGACCCTCCCTCCTTTAACACTGCTCTGCTGAGCCCCTCCATCCTCTAACACTGCTCTGCTGAGCCCCTCTGTCCTCTAACACTGCTTTAGCTATCTCTATGTTTATTTCTGAGGTGTTGCAGTGTCTCTGTTGTGTAGTCTGGGGTTAGGAGTTATAGTTAGGATTAGTGTTAGGAGTTAGGATTAGGTTCAGGACTAGGGGTTAGGTTTAGGTTTAGAGTTGATGGTTAGGTTCATGGCTAGATGATTGGGTTAGGATTAAGTTTAGTCCTCAATGTTGGGAGTTAGAATTAGTTTAGAATTAGAATTAGTCAGGTGTCAGGATTACTGTAGGTTTAGTATGTGAGGGGTTTGGTTTAGAGGTTAAGGTTAGAAGTTGGGATCAAAGTTAGGGATTAGGGTTAGGGGTGTTGGGGCCATGAGTTTTGTGAAAGGTGATACTTAGATACATGCGCTAATAACGACTTGATTCAGGTGCAGGGATCATGTGACATGCCGAGTTTGCAGTGGCTGATGGGAACTGCAGTTCTTTGTTACAAACCCGACAGTCACAGTTGTGTTGTTATCACAGTTGCTCTGTGTGTCTTATGGTCCTGTGAAACTTTTTTTGTCACTATGGTTTCGGGCTGCAGCTATCGATTATTTTAGTAATCAAATAATTTAACGATTATTCCATCAATTAAGAAGAACTAAAAAGAAAAGTAGAAATTGAAGTAAAAAAAAAAGTAAAGTACTTCTTCATAAAAGAGCAATACTAAATAGGGGAGAGAAAATCAGGCAGGTCTCTTAAAATTAACAAGTTATTTGTTTTCCTTTTTAGACACACTTACATTTTTATTGCATTTAATAGCCAAATCAAATCAAAATACAAATACAGTGCGTTTAAAAAGTCCCTCTGCAGTGTCTGCTAAAGAAGGTTATGGAAAACTATTAGTTTGATGAAACTCAGAATTATTCTCACTCGTGTGTTTATTTGTTAAATCTTGCACAGTATCGTGATGTGGATTTCTTGTCTCCGGAAAGCTGCTTAAAATTTTCCACGCTCTAAATCCGTGTGTTTATTGCAGGCTTTAAAAACCTGCTCCACTTCCTGCTTTACGCCGCCATCGCTGTTTTGAACCGCACTGTATATTAATACAAATATAAAAATCTATTTTAAATTATTTTTAAAACATGTTGCAGCGTCTTCTGTGTTACCTGTACAGAGCGCTCCAGCCTTTAGCGGGCGGTGCGTCAGTAATAATGATCCGTTGGAAACACGGTGCTCCGTGTTTAGTTACATGGACTAAACGAATTTTTGTAATCGAATTACTCGAGAAATCGTTACAGCCCTCTTTTAATTTATTAATGAAAGAGTAGGAAGGAAACCCCTTCAAAAAAGGAGCCAAGCTGAGCAAGTCACTTCTAATCTTCTGGAAACTCTGTGCTCACAGACATATATTTCTGGAGGCTGACTAATATTGCGGATATATTTCTATCAGGAATTTTGACTCAGTGCAGTTACTAAAACCTTCCAAATGTCACCCAGCTCTGGCATTTAGAGAAGGCGTTGGTGCCCAAGGTCGCTTGCTTTTAGAGTTCAATATGCGGCACACTGACACATGAATTAATGATTACTTTATTCCAAGAGATTTGCAGGCGGATGCGCGCCTGATAGATCGTTCCCTCCTCACCTCACCTCTCTCCTCTCCTCTCGTCCTTCTCCTCCTCTACCCTCCCTCTCCCATCCCTCCGCTCCATCCCTCCACATGAAAAAGATGAATTATTGAACAATCCACCGGGCTAAATGTCACACCTGGGGGAAAACGCTGCGGCGTGGTTTGGTAATTAGAATTTGAATGTTTGTGTTTGAATGACGACTATATGAGTGAGTCATATTGAATGAACCATCCGAGCGGAGCCTGGTGGCCCGTATCAATTTAGCACTGACAGGAAATGAGACTGAATGTGTTGGTATGGAATCAGTAATCAATGTATACAATCAGCAAACACTCATTTCTTCAATATTGTTTTGTTTTTTTAGTATTATTTCAGAGATAGTTTTAGGGTAGGACAGCTAAATACTACTGTGGAGTTATAATTTATAAATATCAATAAGAGAAATAAGTAAACGATGACAAGGTGATGGCCATCAGCTAGAAACCCACATCGTGCTTTTGTCGGTTTCGAATTTTATTTAATGTTGTGGAATGTCTGCAAAACATCGTTCACGTTTATACCACAGTGCAAACGCTTTTATACAGAGAGACTTACAATGATCTTATTTATACCACTAAGCATTTAAGGGTTTAAGGGACTTCCTCAAGGGCCAAACCGTGGCAGGGATTTAAACTCGTGACCTTCTGATACAAAGTCCAACTTGTTAACCACTGAGCTACAGTACCACCTCCCCTGCTAAGTCTTATCAGTTACATTAGAGCAGCTAAAAACATAAAAGATTGAGCCTGCATTTTCTCTTGACAATAATAGAACAACTAAAAAGCAGCTGGGTGGCAAAATGCAACAAATGTCTGTTCGAGAACGTGAATGGCGCGATCTACTAAAGCATAACGGAGCAGGATTTACTCTTAATATCCTACTAAATAAATCTGAGACAACTGAAACTGATGCTCGAAACCACCTGACAGAACCACTCTTCCTCCCAACTATAAAGACTTTACTCAAGGACACCATCAAGGACATGAATGTTACTCTGACAAAACTCTAAAGGTTCTGTGTGGAGATGCAAAAGCCTGTCAGAAGGACAACCACCTCTGCAGCACTTCATTAATCATGTCTTTATGGTAGAGCAGTCAGATGGAAGTCATGCGACAACTAGGGTGTCCAAAATAAAACACTCGGGGGACTCTGGGGCCACGAGCAACAAGACCACAGGTTTGCAGATTCCAACAGAGCAACACAGACCAAAGCAATACAGGATTGTCCTAAAGTTGAACTTGAGCTGAATATGTCTGAAGAGATATGCTCCTCAACCAAACCAGAGCTTGTGAACTCATCTCATCTTTGTGTTAAGTAATTGTTTTTTATATTTTGGTCATGCTTTCGATAAACTATATGAACAAACATTTGTGGAAACCTGACTATAAGATTTGTTTGGATTAGATTTAGTCCCAGTTATAATAACCTCCACTATTATGTCAGACGACACTAAATAAACCCTGAACGTTAAATCTTTTTTTAGGGGTCGGAGGACTGGAGGTGGGGTCTTTTAAGCAATTTTTATAACTAAACCCCTACAGAAAAATGACTTTGAGAATATGAGGCGAAGCGTAACATAGCTGAGTCAGACGATGAGAAACGAGATAGCATGACTGAAGAACCTGCTCTGTTTAAATGACTAGAAATTGCAGCCCTTTGGAATTCTATTCTATTACATGAGCGATTTTCAGTCCACAATGTACTCTTGATAAAATTGAAACGAACATCAGAACAGTGTCTTGGGCTTCTCCAATCGGCTCCCGATCGGACTGCTAGGCGTGAAATGACGAGACGAGACGAGACGACTTCGGAGGAAACGGCTCTTAACCAAACCCCTTTCGCACTTACTTTCACCTCAATCATTTACAGAAGAACGCGCAGATCCGAACATTCTACTCGACAGATTGAAATCTCCGGCACAGCATTGATAAACTGGCTCGGAGAAACCGGCGTCTCGATGCGTATAAGCGCTTAGCAGATCTCTTTGACATTATTTATGTCAGGATCAGAGCCTAGCGGCAAAAATCATAAAACTGGCTAATGTGCTCTCCTCAGGCCATCCATCTGATTTGGACATTAGTCTTACTAATGAGGTGATGTGTTTCAGGCAGTTCATTATGTAGGAGATGGGAGGGGAATTTCAGTGTTGCTATGTCACACTGTTGCAGTCATATTTTGGTTTGTTGAATTATTCGAGTGTTGTTATATTACAATTATTTATTATTAAATATTTACTTTAGACTTGGGTTGAAACGAATCCTCGGCTAACTCGAGTAATTCGAATACAAAAAAGCATCAAGGCAAATTATCGATGCTTTGTTTAATCCATTTAACTGTACACAGAGCACTGCGTTTCCCCACGGGACGTTATTACTGACGCACCACCCGCTAAACTCTGGACCGCTCTGGGGTCTCATTTATAAAACGCAAAGGTTGTGTGTGCTATTTGTGTCACCAATTCCCCTTCTCCCCTTCTGTGTTCCCACGTTGTGTGAACAAATAGCGTGCGCAACCTTTACGTGTATAAATGAGACCCCTGGACAGGTGAACATAGAAGACGCTCCAGAATAAAAAATGGAGGAACGGACCGGACAGAAAAAAGGGAAAAAAATAAAGGCCAGAGAAACAGAAAGATTCCAAAGTTTGGGATTGTTTCAAACTAAAACTTAAAGAAAACCCAGCACAGCGTGTTTACTTTTTTAAAGTAATTTGAAATAGATTTTTATATTTTTATTTTATTTGTATTTGCATTTTGATGTAATATGGCAATGAAATGCACTTTAGTTTAGTTTTCACAGATAGTGTTGTGTGCATAAAAAAATTTAATCTTTTGTAGGAAACAAATGACTTGTTTATTTTAAGAGAATTCTCAAATCTTATTGGCGAAAAGTTTTGCAAGATTGTTTAACCGAATGCAGTAGTTCCAGATGTAACCATGTGTTAACATCACTCATTCTATAACACTAATGTAAACAGAGCATAGGGAGCAAAGTACGTGCACATACTGTATGACTTACACAGACCAATGACAGGACAGGGGCGGAGCTACAAATGAAAAACAAACAAAATGACATACACACTGTATGGACAAAAGTCTGTGGACACTTGATTGTAAGATGTGAGGATCCCATTCCACATGTAGTCTCTATTTGCTCTTCTAATAACCTCCACTCTCCTGGAAAGATGTTCCCCTAGATTTTAGAGTGTGCTTGTGTAAGTTTGTGCTCATTCTGCCACAGTGTTAGTAAAGGGCAGGTACTGATGTAGGGGTGCAATCAGCATTCCAATTCATCTATAGGTGTTAGGGGTTGAGGTCAGAGGATCTTCTAGCAGGAGATCTTCCACTTTAACCAATATAAAGCATATCTTTAAATAAACGAATGCACACCATGTTATTCAAGAATTTGACCATCCTATGGCATTATGGACTGAATCGGGAACTTCCAACCAATCAGAACGGACTATTTTTGGGGTGATGTCGTGTAATCGTGTTTTCCTTGGGTGCAGTACAGCAAAATGTTTTTGTGTTGTCCATTCACATGCATCCACACTGGTGTTCTACACAAATCAAATAGAAGATGATAAATAGGAAGAGATGTTAGGATAAAATGCAGAAATATTCTCTCTCTCTCTCTCTCTCTCTCACACACACACTCTTTCTCTTGTGCACATCCTGCCTTCCTTCATCCTTTGATTGTACACAGCCATTAATGCAGCACCTGGAATTCATTTAGCAAAGGTTTGTGTGTGTGTATAGATGTGCGTATTTGTGTGTGTGTGTGTGTGTGTGTGTGTGTGTGTGTGTGTGCCCGTCTGGGCTTACTTTGCTTTAATAGAGAGAGGATTACTCTTATCAGGCTGGGCTAAGTGGAAGGCCTGCAAATGCTAATGCATGCTCAGACTGATTTGCGTAAGGAAGGGTTATCTCTCCTCCAGGGAACAGCAAGCAACACGCACACGCACACACACACACACACACACACAAACAAGATGTTGCCAAACCTTTCAATATATGCTAGTATGGGAAATGAAACATTTTTTTTTTTGTTGCCATCAGCAAATGACGAATTATTTTGTTGTTCACTCTTATCGTGCTCTGTGTATAGTAACGCTCTCCAGTCTTAACCTCGGAAACTCCCTGGAGCCTTCGAAGGGCACTACGGAATATTCTTCCTTCCTTTGTTTCTGTAAAGAGAAACACTTTATGGTCAAAAAAAAAGTTTGTAGAGACCAGAGCATAAAATCCCATTCCACATTTAGTCCCTATTTGCTGTTAGAATAAACTCCACTCTTCTGGGAAGATGTTGCTTTGGATTTTAAAGTGTGCTTGTGGAGATTTGTGCTCATTCAGCCACTCAGGTACTGATGTGTGGTGAGGCTGGTACTGATGTAGCTGGAGTGCAGTCAACGTTCCAATTCATCCCAAAGGTGTTTAATAGGGTCGGAGCTTAATAGCAGGAGATATTGTACAAGATGTCTTCGTGGAGTTGTCTTTGTTCATAGAGGCATCGTCACACTGGAACAGATTTGGGTCCAAGTGAAGGGAGATTTTCCTGCTACCACATCCATAGACATTCTATACCACTGTGTGCCTCTAGCTTAGAGGTAACAGTTTGGGGAAGAACCATATAAGGCAGGGAAAGCCAGGTGTGCCAATACTTTTGTCTATAGAGTGTACTTTCTGTTATTAAAGTAAGTGTAGTGAATGATTTCTAGCATTAACAGGGTAATATTCAATAAATATTTTAACAGAAAAGCAGTCAGAACATGGATAAACTTGATGACAGTAACTTTAGTGGTGGTGCAGTCGCTGGATTTGGGTATTTCAGTGAAACAGCTGAACTTTCGGAGTTTACTCAGAAGTGGTGCGCAAAACAAAAAACATCCAGAGAGCAGCAGTCATACAGCTGGAAAAGGAAATGATGAGAGAGTGGAAAGGGGAAATGGGTAGACTTTTAGCTAGCAGACAGTCGACAGTAGATTCAGATAACCGCTCTGTATGAGCAGAAAAGCATACGTGCAATGTGGGCGGAAATCTGATGGTGAGGCGTTTCAAGAAATGTTGTAAATATTAATAATACAATATGAATCACCATTATTAACTTCATACAGTATCTACTACAGACATTTGTTGCTTGGCCCCTAAAACGATAACAAGAATAAATAACAACAACAACAACAACAACAACAATAATACTAATAATCATACTTATAATAATAATAAAACCCAGTCCTGTTCAATCTATGTTTGTGAATTCGCATGATGTAGCTGAGGCAGAGGATCTTTTGGGTAAATGGATGATGAACCTGGGAAGTGGGAATGTAGGAAAGAACCCTGACTGTCACTGTAATGTCTGTCACAGATGCTCTGAACACCAGGAACAGGCATGTGATCTGCTCCATGCTGAAGGTTCTGCAGCACCTCGTCTTGTCGGGGGAGATGATTGGAGAAGCTCTGGTGCCATACTACAGGCAGATCTTACCCATCTTCAACATGTTTAAGAACATGAACAGTGAGTAACGCAGTATAACACAACACAACACAACACAACACAACACAACACGGTAATAGAATGACTGCTTTCGAACACAAGGCAACACAAACAAACACAATAAAAAAGCAATGAAAAACAACACCCCATGTTCACCATAGCACATGATAGGGCCATGCCATAACACAAAATAACACAAACAAAGCACAGCAAAGCTCAACACATGAGTGTATACAACAACACAACTTACAGCTCAACACACAATATAGCAGAGGTGCTGTCAATGTGCCACCATGGGCAGGTGGTAATATGTTATCACACACACACACACACACACACACACACACACACACACACACACACACACACACACTCTTCACTCCATGAATCAATACCCAATTTGACTCATTTGGCTTTGTTTTTCAGTGGCATTAAGGTTTTTTTTTCTTCCAGAAATGTGTGTGTGTGTGTGTGTGTGTGTGTGTGTGTGTGTGTGTGTGCAGCACTTTGAGTTGAACAAATGTCCCCAAAGTGGAAGCAATTTGTGACAATTTGGAGATTTGGCTGGTGCTCATGAAGCAAAATCTATGTTGAAAAGGGTTTTGCGGTGCAGCTATGAGAAATACAGGATAAACAATATCTGGGTGTAATGAGGATTTATTGCTCGAGTTCCGACTGAGACAGATGCACTTTTATAAAAACCTATATGTTTATCTAATAACAACAACAACAACAACAATACTAATTAAGGGGCAAAGATCAATGAAGGGGGCCATCAGTTCTTGTTCCCACAGAGACCTAATAAACTAGACGTCAGGTTGTCAAGCCGTTGCTCCGTAACTTCCACTTCCTGTTTGGTGATGTCTCGTCTAATTTACCGCGCCGAATCGCTACATTTCAGAGATCAAGTTTGTTCAGTCATTTTGTGTGTTGTGTTGCAGAGACTTGAATTCTGATGTTAAAAGTACATACGTATGTCATGAAGGAAGAAATAATAAACAGTAATAAAAAATAACATACAATTTTAATAGCATTCCTATACACATTTGGTGCTTGGCCCCCTAAGAAGAACAAGAAGGAGAAGAAAAAGCGGCGGAGAGGAAAAAGGAGAAGAAATGATATGAAAGAGAAAAAGAAGTCAATAAAGAACAATGAAGACATAGATGAAGAAGAAGAAGAAGAGCAAGTAGTGAAGAAGCAGAAGAAGAGAATAGCAAGAGAAGATAAAGAGGAGAAGGAGAGAAAGATGGAAAAGAATAAGAGGAGAAGAAGAAGAATCATTTTACTGACTTTTGCTAATATCAAGGCAGCATTGTTAATCATAACATTGGGTTTTTCTATCTTACATTATTTTATGTGGCTGTGTGTGTGTGTGTGTGTGCACGTGCAATGTTTAAAAGCTTGTTGTGTAACAGTGTGTTATGATGATGTGGATAAAGCAGGCTTTTACACGAGTACAGGAAAGGAGGAAAAAAAACGCACAAACAAGTGTGCAGTGCATAACCACTTACAGCTGAATGCAGTTCCTTAAGAGTGTGTGTGTGTGTCTGTGTGTGTGTGTGTGTGTGTGT
>MU570271.1:2529663-2552163 GCA_024362625.1 Silurus asotus
TGCAAAGGTTTGTTTTAATAAGTTCCAAATGATCTATTGAAAACTGTTTTTAACACGTATCAATTCCTTAAAATTTTATAACACTGTAATCGGATTATGATATTATTCATGATATATATTGTGTACATGGGCTCCTGAATAATCTACTAACTGATTAGCTTGATAATGTAAATGTAAATGCATTGAATTTAAATGTACTTCTGTCCGTTTGTCCATCCATCCTACTATCTATTCATCCATTTCCCCATGCATCCTTATATCTAATATCTTCTATATATCATATATATTTAAATATCCAACAACACATTAACTAATTTATATATCATAATGTGTGTGTGTGTGTGTGTGTGTGTGTGTGTGTGTGTGTGTGTGTGTGTGTGTGTGTGTTGTTTACATGTTCTCGTCAGCAATCTGCTAAATTCCCTTAAAAAGCATCTTGTTAATGTGAATGCAAATGTATTAGATGTAAATGTGCTCTCGGTAGTCTCTTTAACTCTTGAACCTTACTGTTTGTTATTGTCTTGGGCGTTTTTATTATTAACAGACGCTACACAGCAATAAACTCATCTTGTTTAGCGGTCTGTCTGAAATTTCACAGCATCAGCTCTGTTACAATCGGTATTGTTCCCATGGTAGAACTGGGCAGTTTGAGAAAATTCAGAGTGCTGTCTCTATGGGTGCTTTTCCAGTTCATTAGTGGTGTTTCTTTTTTAGGACAAACACTATAATAATACTGAACAGGAACTTCAAAAGTATGGAATGGAATGGAATATAGAAAGGGCTGGAGAAGTCTCATATTACTGCTTCAGCCCTGTTACTAAATGTTGTTACTCTACATGCTGCATTCTACTACGTCCTAAAGTGATCTATTGGATTAAGATTTGGTGACTGTGGAGTATCCTTACATCCATCCATCCATCTGTTCATCTATCCATCCATCCATTCATCTGTCCATTCATTACCCTATTTAACCATCAGTTTATCTATCTGTTTATCTATCTATCTATCGAGCCATCCATCCATCCATCCATTTATCCATCCATCCATCCTCTTTTCATCTATTTATTTATCTGCCCATCCGTCCGTCCATCCATCCATCCGTCCATCCATCCATCCACTTTTCATCTATTAATTTATCTGTCCATCCATCCATCCATCCATTAATCCATTCAACCATTAGTTTATCTATCTTTTTCTCCATCCACTCATCTATCTATCCATTTATCATCTATTAATTTTTCTGCCTATCTGCCCATTCATCCTTCCTTCCTTTCTTCCTTCCTTCCATCCATCTTTCCTTTTATTCATCTGTTCACTGGAAGTTATTTTGTATAAACTCTATATAAAGTTATATGTTAAAATATTATAAAAATATCTGCATTGGGCGCTTTGAGGTTTTGGGAGAACTCCAGCACGATAGATTAAAATAAATGAAATATATATTCAGGGGAAAGTGCACATATTTGCATGAGCCAGGAACAAAATCCTGTGGCGGTTTTAATTAATTCCCATGTTCATACAATCCCTCCCTTTAGTATATCAGTGAATTCTGTCAGAACCAGAGCAGGACACCTGCATTTCTAGGTGACAAGTCATTTCCCTCTGACAGAGCTCACGAACAGCTGGACATCAGTGAGCATTAGAGTGGAGAGAAAGAGAAAATCGACAGGCCGAGCGAATGAGAGAAAGAGGGAGCGCGGGGGAAATAGAAAGAAAAAGACAATGTGTTTAAATGATGTGAATTTGTCAAGCAAAGCTCGTACGTAAAGACTGACGAGTTGTAGAGAGTGAAAGAGATGGTAGAGGAAGTGAGATCCCCACTGCTGTTCTCTTTCTGCACCTCATTACACATGTTACAGTTTACATCCACTTAATAAATAAACATCAAGTAAAACACTTATACTGTAGAAACACACACATTCACACATAAGCTTCCCTTATGTCACTGTGTGTGTGTGTGTGTGTGTGTGTGTGTGTGTGTGTGGTGTGTGTGTGGTGTGTGTGTGTGTGTGTGTGTGAGAGAGAGAGAGAGAGAGAGAGAGAGAGAGAGAGAGAGAGAGAGAGAGAGAGAGAGAGAGAGAGTACTAATGTCACTCCATGAATTTTAGCACACTGAATGCTTGAAGATGTTCACATGCACCCAATCGCATCATTTTTTATTTTTCAAAGTACAATTCGTTCACTTTTATGCCCAAGTACAATAAAAAGACCAAATTAGTGCTGCTGCCCCCGAGGCTCCTGTCGAATCCGAGCAAACAAAAACAAACCACCCTGAAAATCCAGTTTTCTCGCACGGAGAGAATTAGGTCATTCCCTATTAGCACTTCAAATCCGAAGGTATTACAGTTCGGGTTGAGTTCTGAATACAAAGACACCTGCGTTCAAAAATCTCCAAAACCAAAGAGCTGAGCCGAGCTGCAAGCGCGCGTTAGTCTCACACATCTCGCTCATGCTACTAACATGGGTTAAGATCAGAGCACGCCACAAACTACAGTTCATCAAATAATCCAAAGAAGATACATTTGGGGAAGAGAAACAGAAAAAAGCTGTTTATAGGGGAAGAACAACAGGAAAAGCTGTCTATAGGAAAAGAGACAAAAAAAATCTATAGGGGAAGAGAGACAAGAAAAAGCCTGTCTATGGGGAAGAGAGACAGACAAAACTGTAGATAGGGACAAAAAGACAGAAAAATCTGGTCAAAGAAGGAACAAGAGACAGAACAAGCTGTTAATAGAGAAAGAAAGACAGAAAAGCAGTGGTGAGAACGAGAACGAGCGACGGAAGAATGTGCCCGTAGATGAGGAGAGACAGAAAAACCTGTTAACAGAGAGAAAGAGTGACAGAGAAACCTATTAATAGAGGAGAAGAGAAAGAAAAACTTGTTAACAGAAAACGAAAAATCTAAAACGAAGATCAAACGGAAGACTAAAAGAAAAATGGTTCACACACGCAGAGAGAGAGAGAGAGAGAGAGAGAGAGAGAGAGAGAGAGTTATTAGAGAATGACAGAAAAAAACGGATCAGAGAGAAAAAATGGACAGAAAAACCTGGTCAGAGAGAAAGAAAGGCAGGAAAATCTGTTACTAGACGAACACAGAGAGAAAAGAGAGAGAAAATGAGTTGTAGTCTAATCATTTTATTTTTATGAATCAGTGGCTCCTCATCTTTCCATTTTGTAGGTCTTCTGTCTTAAATTATTATTATTTCATGTTGTCAAAACGCTGTTAGAGGATAAAACCCTCTTTGTCCTGTAATCTTTTATTTCTTTATTATTTTCATGTTACACACACCCACACACACACACACACACACACACACACACACACACACACACAGAGTAGCCGTCAATTTGACACTGAAACAATCCTTAGTGACTAATAAATAAAGAACTTAATAAAGTTCATTTTTCCAACAACGCTACCTTGAAAAGCTTTGTCTACAATGTGACTGAATTTGGTAATGATTTTTTTTAAAGAGAAAGAAAAGAGATAGTGGAAGCAATTAAAGCACAGTTGAGAGATCGAGGGGGAAAAAGAGCAAGAACAAATCAGCGTGGTTCACTCTAACCTGCGCTGTGTGTGTGTGTGTGTGTGTGTGTGTGTGTGTGTGTGTGTGTGTGTGTGTGTGTAGGTGTGGAGTCAGGAGTGACTTTATCAGTGAGGTGGAGAGGTGCTGGGAGGTTAATAAAGCTTGCTGACCTTTCCTCCATTAGCACACACACACACACACACACACACACACACACACACACACACACACACACACACACACTTGCAGTGAAGCACACAGTTTTTTTAACTTGCTGGACGTGCTTAAATCATAAAAACTCACAAATTTCAAAAATAAACGGAGCTCGTTTCTCACACATGTCTCTGTTAGTGACGTTAGTTTTGAGAGTGTGTAGTTGTGTGTCAGCTTGTGCTGAACTTTTTAGTTTTGGAGTGTGCTGGGTTTGAAGTTGTGTGTCAGGGTGTGTTGGCATGTGTTGGAGTGTGTGGTTGTGTGTCAGGGTATGCTGGGCTTGCAGTTGTGTTTCAAAATAAGCTTGGCTTGTAGTTGCGTGTCGGCGTGTGTTGAAGTGTGTAGTTGTGTGTCGGGGTGTGTTGAAGTGTGTAGTTGTGTGTCGGGGTGTGTTGGAGTGTGTGGTTGTGTGTCGGGGTGTGTTGGAGTGTGTAGTTGTGTGTCGGGGTGTGTTGGAGTGTGTAGTTGTGTGACGGGGTGTGTTAGAGAGTGTGTCGTGGTGTGTTGGAGAGTGTGGTTGTGTGTCGGGGTGTGTCGGAGAGTGTGGTTGTGTGTCGGGGTGTGTTGGAGAGTGTGGTTGTGTGTCGGGGTGTGTTGGAGTGTGTAGTTGTGTGTCGGGGTGTGTTGGAGTGTGTAGTTGTGTGTCGGGGTGTGTTAGAGAGTGTGTCGTGGTGTGTTGGAGAGTGTGGTTGTGTGTCGGGGTGTGTCGGAGAGTGTGGTTGTGTGTCGGGGTGTGTTGGAGTGTGTGGTTGTGTGTCGGGGTGTGTTGGAGTGTGTAGTTGTGTGTCGGGGTGTGTTGGAGTGTGTAGTTGTGTGACGGGGTGTGTTAGAGAGTGTGTCGTGGTGTGTTGGAGAGTGTGGTTGTGTGTCGGGGTGTGTCGGAGAGTGTGGTTGTGTGTCGGGGTGTGTTGGAGAGTGTGGTTGTGTGTCGGGGTGTGTTGGAGTGTGTAGTTGTGTGTCAGGGTGTGTTGAAGTGTGTAGTTGTGTGTCGGGGTGTGTTGGAGAGTGTGGTTGTGTGTCGGGGTTTGTTGGAGTGTGTAGTTGTGTGTCGGGGTGTGTAGTTTTGTGTCGGAGAGTGTGGTTGCGTGTCGGGGTGTGTTGGAGTGTGTAGTTGTGTGTCGGGGTGTCATAGAGAGTGTGTCGTGGTGTGTTGGAGAGTGTGGTTGTGTGTCGGGGTGTGTCGGAGAGTGTGTTTGTGTGTCGGGGTGTGTTGGAGAGTGTGGTTGTGTGTCGGGGTGTGTTGGAGTGTGTAGTTGTGTGTCAGGGTGTGTTGAAGTGTGTAGTTGTGTGTCGGGGTGTGTTGGAGAGTGTGGTTGTGTGTCGGGGTTTGTTGGAGTGTGTAGGTGTGTGTCGGGGTGTGTAGTTTTGTGTCGGGGTGTGTCGGAGAGTGTGGTTGCGTGTCGGGGTGTGTTGGAGTGTGTAGTTGCGTATCGGGGTGTGTTGGAGTGTGTAATTGTGTGTCAGGGTGTGTCGGGGTGTGTAGTTTTGTGTCGGGGTGTGTTGGAGTGTGTAATTGTGTGTCGGGGTGTGTCGGGGTGTGTAGTTTTGTGTCGGGGTGTGTCGGAGAGTGTGGTTGCGTGTCGGGGTGTGTTGGAGTGTGTAGTTGCGTATCGGGGTGTGTTGGAGTGTGTAATTGCGTGTCAGGGTAGGTCGGGGTGTGTGGTTTTGTGTCGGGGTGTGTTGGAGTGTGTAATTGTGTGTCGGGGTGTGTAGTTTTGTGTCGGGGTGTGTTGGAGAGTGTGGTTGTGTGTCGGGGTGTGTTGGAGAGTGTGGTTGTGTGTTGGGGTGTGTTGGAGTGTGTAATTGTGTGTCAGGGTGTGTTGGAGTGTGTAGTTGTGTGTCGGGGTGTGTTGGAGTGTGTGGTTGTGTGTCGGGGTGTGTTGAAGTGTGTAGTTGTGTGTCGGGGTGTGTAGTTGTGTGTCGGGGTGTGTCGGAGTGTGTAATTGTGTTTCAGGGTGTGTTGGAGTGTGTAGTTGTGTGTCGGGAGTGTTGGAGTGTGTGGTTGTGTGTCGGGGTGTGTTGGAGAGTGTGGTTGTGTGTCAGGGTGTGTTGGAGTGTGTAGTTGTGTGTCGGGTGTGTTGGAGAGTGTGGTTGTGTGTCGGGGTGTGTTGGAGTGTGTAGTTGTGTGTCGGGGTGTGTTGGAGTGTGTAATTGTGTGTCGGGGTGTGTTGGAGTGTGTAGTTGTGTGTCGGGGTGTGTTGGAGTGTGTAGTTGTGTGTCGGGGTGTGTAGTTGTGTGTCGGGGTGTGTTGGAGTGTGTAGTTGTGTGTCGGGGTATGCTGGGCTTGTAGTTGTGTGTAACGTGTGCTGAGCTGTTTTAGAACATTATGTGTTATTGTTTATGCTCATGCACTGTGCAAGTTTCTTAATAATGTCATACATACATGCACACACACACACGCACACACACACACACACACACACACACACACACACACCACATTGCTCCTCCCACTTTCCTGTATAATGGATTGTTTACCAGCAAAATAAATAAAAGCTCCCTAATACTCATCTCTGCGTAACGAAACAATGTGTTTATCAGCATATGTTGTTCCTAATGAATCAGGCAGCGGCAACATACACACAATAGCTTATTGTAGAAGTCGCCTTGCTAATGCGTACTGTTAGAGCCTTGGAGGACTAAGCTGCTTTTGACCCGATAAGCTCATTAAAATTCCCCATTAGTTACTAACTCGCTAGCGCTGTAACAAGACCTCACACACATTTATACAAATGGCGTGGGGGAGCGAGAGGGGGTGGACACACTTGCAGACAGAGAAGATGGGGAAAACAGAAAGAGGAGGATGGCACGAGTAGAAAGAGACGAATGAGGACGAAAAGACAAAGAGAGATAAGGAGAGCAGTGAGTGTGTGTGAAGGAGAGAAAAGAGGGTGAGAGGGAGCAAGAGAGAGAGAGAGAGAGAGAGATGGTAAATTAGCTCTGTCCGATTCTGAGAGCTTTTCTTGTGAAGGCTAAACTGAGGGCAGCGGGGAGTGGGGCCTGATATGTCAGATACCCAGAGCCAACCAATCCCTCATCCTACACACACACACACACACACACACACACACACACACACACACACGGCACCCAATTGCAGTCAGGCTGACACAAGGTTCGCTTCCTCAGCCAGACTGTATCTCTGACGTCTGTGAAAATTTATAACAGTGTCAGTACAAAAACTCCCTATTTTCTTTTTTTCTCAGCCGTTTTCTTTTCTTTCTGTTTTCTCGCTCCAAAACAACTCCCACTTGCACTGGCAACAAATTACTATAAGTGCACCTACAATTTCACTGCTGTAGTCAGAGCTGGCGACTACATCAGTATTTACGCATCGAAGCCAATTTACTGATCATTAAAATCACCTGCATGTTCTTCAGATCTCAGAGGTTTGCTAGGTTTCTCTTTGAGAAGGAGATTTTCAGTAACACGTAGAACTCAGCTTTATGTTTCAACAAATCTGGAGATAGAAAATATAATCTGAAAAAGCAGATCGAATTGTTTGGTTTACTGTGGTTTACTTGGGCTCCGTAGTAGTGTGTCAGGATCTGCTAAAATGTGATGAGGTATATAGTTGTGTGAGGGGTCTATGAATTTCTGCAGTTGTGTGATGGGCTGTGTAGTTGTGTGAGGGGGTGTATGAATTTTTAAAGTTGTGTGAAGGGGTGTATAGTTGTGTGAAGGGGTGTATAGTTGTGTGATAGGGTGTATAGTTGTGTGATAGGGTGTATAGTTGTACAATGGGCTGTATAGTTGTACGATGGGCTGTATAGTTGTGTGATGGGGTGTGTAGTTGTATGATGGGGTGTGTAGTTGTATGATGGGATGTATGGTTGTGTGACAGGATGTATAGTTGTGTGATGGGGTGTATAGTTGTACAACGGGCTGTATAGTTGTGTGATGGGGTGTATAGTTGTGTGATGGGGTGTGTAGTTGTATGATGGGGTGTGTAGTTGTGTGACAGGGTGTATAGTTGTGTGATGGGGTGTATAGTTGTACAGTGGGCTGTATAGTTGTGTGATGGGGTGTATAGTTGTGTGATGAGGTGTATAGTTGTGTAATGGGGTGTATAGTTGTGTGATGGGGTATATAGTTGTGTGCCGGGGTGTGTACGGCTCTGTAGTTGTGTAGTGTGTTGTGCTCTTAGTCTACGGCATGGTCACAAATCTGCATATGCAAAAGTATAAACTACTTGTAAGCCCCAAACCCACCACCTATAACCAACAGAAAAAACCCCAACACCCTGCTTATGTCAGTTCCTAATCACTGCTTCAGCCTGCAATTTATTTATTGCATTTTTTTGTCTTTTTTTTAATAAGTTGTAATATTTACAACTTATTAAAAAAAAGACAAAAAAAATGCAATAAATAAATTGCTGACAGTTTACTGTATGAAATTAGAAATCAACTGCAGAACTCCTGTACTTGTACTTGTCTGACAGCAGTGGTTTTATTGAAGCAGAAGAAAGAGAGAGAGAGAGAGAGAGGGAGAGAGAGAGAGGGAGAGAGAGAGAGAGAGAGAGAGAGAGAGAGAGAGAGAGAGAGAGAGAGAGACCCTGCTGGGAGTTCTTCATTCCAAATGGTTTAATTAGTAAAACTCAGGAGTAAGATTTATGATCATCACTGCATTCTTCTCTGGGATGCTTCAAGCTCGTTACAAAAAAAATAAAAATCTATTACACTGAGATGGTGCCAGTATCTCAGCTCAAATAAGTTCTTAAATATGGAGTAGGTACAAAGAATGGATAAAAGGATGGATGGATTCATAAAGAATTCTATGAATCTCTATCTGATTTTTGAACCACTTCCATAAGATATAGAATTTTAGTTTGTCTTGATGCTCATTGTAGATTTAGTGTAACTCTAACTGAGGAACTATACAGCGATTATAAGTACACTGTATGGACAATAGAATTGGGACAGCTGACTTTTCCAGAGTTCTGACCTCATTCAAACTGAATACCTTTGGGATGAATTGCTACACTGACCACAGATGATTAGATGATTTTATGCCGATGTGGCTGAATCAGCACAAAAATCTACGAAACCTAGGGGAACATCTTCCCAGAAGAGTGGAGGTTGTTATAACAGCAAATGTGACTTGGTGTGGCATGGGATGATCAAAACTGTTTGGCCGTCATATTTTTTTTAAGACTTATTTATTGAAGGAGTCTCCAGTGTCAGACACGTCGCTCACATTATTCATGTGGGCTTGGTTGTGGTTAGGTGCATCAGCATAGTTCCTTTTTATCTCTCTTGAATTTCCTCATCTGTTTTCTCCACATATTAATGATACCAGTTCATTTTCCCAACCACTTTGCATAAAGACAGGAGATTTTGCCAAACTAGCGTTCTGCAAGAGCCTTAAATTATTCACAATGATTAGTCTCCCTCTCCCTCCCTCTCTCTCTCTCACTCTCTATCTCTCTTCGGGTGTAGGTGATTGATGAGATTGATGTGATATTTATTTGGATCGTGTTTCTCATCCATCGGGTCCATGGTGTCATCAATCATAGCCGTCTGGCTCGGTGCTGCCACGCTATTTACGAGCCGCTTTTCACTGCGGAGCGGCTTCCAATTTACACGCCACCGCAAATCAAACGCCAGCCCGAGCTCCTCCTCAGCCCCGGAGATTAGCATGCTAGCATTTAACCACACTCCCTTGCTAGAATATAGGCACCTTGCTGCCACTCACTGAAAGCGAAAGGTGAAAAGTTAGCCGTATTAGAACGCCGCTGTTATTCTCACTTTCCTCTTTATTAGGAACAGCTGCACATCCCTGCACTTATCTAATCGATCAATCATGTGACAGCAGCTCAGTGCACAAAAACAAAATCATGCAGGTATGGATCAAGAGATTCTGTTAATGTGCAGATCAGACATCAGAATAGGTGGAGAATGTGATCTCTACACAGAGACATGGTGCCGAAAGCAAAAAAAACACCCTCGGGGAAGAGAATCTGTAGCTGAAACACCTTGTCGACAAGATGAGAGAGATCAGGGCAGAATGTCCAGACTGTTCCTTGAGCCAGCAGGAGGTCCACAGTAAATCAAATAATCAATCTTTTTAACCGTGGTGATCGGAAAGAGCACACAACAAATCAAAAGTTGAGGTGGATATGCTACACCAGGAGAAGACCACATCAGGTTCTATTTTGGTCAGCCAAGAATAGGAATTTGATTCCATCATGGGCACGGACAGATAAAAGACAAAAGATAAAGGAAAGATAAAGACTGGATAGTCTCAGATTTCTGTTTCTGGCTGACCAGAGTGGCTCCTGATGTGGTCGTTCCCTTTTCATTCAACTGAAGGGTCAATGTTTTGTTCATGCTGAGATGCCTCTCTGTTCACTATGGTTAAGGGTGATATATACTCTCTGGCACATCTCAACCACATCTGACTGTTTTCCTCCAATCTCTCTCATCAACCAGGAGGTTTTTTTTTTTTTTTACGTCAGAGAACTGCCACTACAGGGATATTTTTTATCCCTATTGGTATCATTTATAGTTATACTTTTTTACACTTTATATTTTCATATTTTTTCATTCACATTTTGGGCAGTTGTAATAATCATTTCACTACATGTCGTACACTGTATGAATGTGGATGTGACAAATACAATTCGATTTGATTCGATACGCTACCTGACCTTTATCTCCATGATTTTTTTTCATTGCATTGCAGCCACATGATTGGTTGATCAGATAACTGTCTGAAGGTGTTCCTAATAACGCGGATGTTGAGGGTATAGAAGCTGTAAAAGCCCACTATCTCCCTGCTTGCAGCTGTAGTATAAAAAAAAATACCCCCCACACACACACCATGTTGCTGTGTACAAGTGTACATGTGTTTCATTGAGGAGAGATTGATGCTCTGAACATCTGTGGTCTGAAACTCCATTGATCTGAAGCTGACTACAGCCTGAAGGCAACGTTGAGCTAAAGGTGTCTAGCATGAGATTCGGAAGTCTCTCAGGCAGAGGTGGGCGGAAAAAACATACAGAAATATATGAATTGAGATTCATTCAGATGAGTTTGTAGCTACATTTAAATATTGGGAAAACATTTTTAGAACCATGGTATGGGTTTTTAGTACCAGATGGGCTGGTTTGAGTACTTCAGAAAGAGCTGATCGCTGGGATTTTGTGCTTAGACTGAGAAATGATATTTTAACAGCAATTGAGGACTAAATGTGGGTTAGGATGTTCTTGTGCTCAGGAGTCCACACACTTCTGTCCATATAGTGTGTGTCATTAGCGATAGTTTTTTCAGAGTGAGCAATCTTTTAAACTTTGTCTTGTACCGAACTGAAAATGTGCAAAAAAACATTAAACGCACAGAAAACCGAGCAAAAAGACGACTAGGAATCTTCCTAACATCTGTGCCAGCATGCACCTCTACCCGCACCACTAAACATTATAAATGATATCTGAGAAAGAACCGCAATCTGCTTCTCTCCCTTTTCTCGCCTCCTAAAAATGATGGATCGCCTCCATCCCACGGAACGCTGATTGGAATTAACGAGGATGGTGGGAGGAGTCCGGAGCGGGTGTTATTAGGGCAGAGCAAAAGCTAAGCGGACAGTTATGGAACTGAACGCTCTTGAACGAGCCATTTTAAAAATGGAGGTGTAGAAAATTTCCCTCAAAAACGCACTGGTGGAAGTCATTTGTTCTTTAGTGGCTACAGAGCAGCACAGATTTCTCTCCCCGACTGTTTTTGTGTCTGCGATTCGCCTGCAGCTAAGGCTCCTGCTCCAGCGGACACACGAAGGGGGCAGGCGAAAGGAGCTGAATGCTAACAGGGTTGGTTTAACGGACTCGAGTGTGCGCGTGTGTACGCTACTATGAGTGTGTGGATGTACGTGGACTTGTGAACATGATGGATCACCTGTGTTTACAAGGGCACAATTGGCTTTCTATTATTATACTCAAGTCAGCCCTAAAGCTGCACATGAATCGCTCATGCCGAATTCAGAATGACACTTGATGATCGACATTAGAAATACACCATATGGACAAAAGTTTGTGGACAGCTGAGCATTAGCATAAGATTTTGTGCTCAATGGAACACATTGAATCCCCATTTCCAGTTATAATTACTTCCACTCTTCTGGAAAGATGTACCACTAGATTTTGTGAAGATTTTTGCTTATTCAGCAGTACTGATGTAGGAGAGATGAGGAGGCCTGGGGTTCACTTAGTGTTCTGATTCATCCCAAAGGTGTTCAGTAGGGTTGAGGGTCAGCACCCTAGGTAAAGCACATGTCCATGGAGCTTGCTTTGTGTATTGTTATCTGAAACAGCATCTCCTAGTTCAAATGAAAGCATTCGAAGACATTCTATACAATTGTGTGCCTCCATTGTGGTAACAGTTTGGGGAAGAACCACATATAGTATGGCTGGAAAATTCAGGCGTCCCAATACTTGTGTCTGTATAGTGTATGTTAAATAAATGCTGTAATGGGATTACAAAATGCAATACAAAACAAATATATCTGCCAGCTCCTGACATATTCAACAATTTGAAAATCAATCTTTTACTTACCTTTCTACGCTATCACCAGGCCAGTACGGAATCTCTTCCGCCTCACGATGTACGTAGTTACAAATCCAGACGTGGGATTGAGTAGAGGTCTTAGGCCGAGCCTCGCAAAACGGAAAGAGTCTGTTTCATTTATGACGTTCCACTTCGAAGGTATCTCATATAAAACAAATTACAGGTTTTCCTTTAATACGGCCAAAAGGCAATATTTCATATTTGTGCCTCAGACTTTTGCCGTGTTGCCATATAGTGGTTGAAATTGAATTTCAGCAGCTGGAAACAAAACAAAACAAGCCAAAAAAAAAAAAAAAAAGCCGCTAGTATATTTGCCCTGAGAAATTTTCCCTGCAAAGCTAGACTTGATGTCATCTGTAAACATGAGGGTTCTCGAGATTTCACTTTGACGTGCACAGTCGGTGCACATCTGCAGTTTAGCTTTTAATGAAATAAGAAAATAATAATAATAATAAAGTTCAGTAGGAGCGAGGTTTGTGATGAGGGGAAGAGGAGAAGCAAACATATTAAACTCTTTGTTCTTGTGAGAGCTTTTTAAATGAAAAGCAAGCTGCTTTTTCTGCATCTTAACATCAAGACCAATATATTGAGGCATCAGATCATCCGTCTCCACACCCCCCTGTCCACTACAACTGACTCTGTCAACCCAACTACCTGCATGTCTTCCCTCACCACATCCATGAATCTCCTCCTTTGGTCTTCCTCTTTTCCTCCTTCCTGGCAGCTTCATCCTTAGTATTCTTCTACCGATATACCCCATGTCCCTCCTCTGCACATGTCCAAACCATCTCGCCTCCCTCACCTTGTCTCCAAAACGTCCTACACGCTCGCCACATCCCTTTTTACCTGCTGCCGCATCTCCTTGTGCTCCTGCCTACTTTTCTCTTCTCTCTGCTGATCCCAATTCCTTTCCGCCAGCCTATTTCTCCTTATGCTTCTCTGCACTTCCTCATTCCGCCACCACGTCTCTTTGTCTTCCTTTCTGTACATCATAATTCTGTACCTCATTATTCTCAACATCTTAATTATGTACATCTTTCTGCAAGTTGTCATTCTATATGTCGTCATTCTGTACATTCTCATTTTGTATTTCTGTATTTGTTCCTTTACTACTTAGCCAAAACCTTTTGTTCCACAGGGGATTAAATTAAACCTCTCCTGCCTACACTAGAAGTGTTAACTGCAGTGTTGTACTGCTACAAAACCAGTTATAACATCATGCAGTATAAATAGTAGTAAGAAGTATCATTATACCATGTATTGCATCAAACCCAAACTCTATTTAATGCAACAAGAGACATTTCACCCAAATGATTAAGGTTAGAAAGCACATTTTTTAGGTGACTAAACTTGATCGTAAATATTTTTACTTTTGAATCCATCATTATTATGTAAATTTAAATGGTATTTAAACAGCGACATCATGTGACAGTCATATTGTCCACCTAATTATACAGATATACATTGGCCTAAAATAAAAGGACTATATGCTGCCTTACAAATAAGACAATCACCACCAACTCAAAAATGCTGCCTACATTGGTCGCCTCCTCACAAACATGTAATGACAGTGTTCAAAATAACACTGCACCATGTAAGTGCGTAATTGTGACCCTGTGTCCACTGTACATCCAGAGGATAAGACATGACTGAGGACAGGTCTCAGCAGTAGAGACACATTGAAAGTCTGTTCAGGCAGAGTCTCCAGGGAATTCGCTGATTGGCACACACACATGCACACACACAAACATTCTGTTGCCAGTCCACAGTGGGTTGTAGCTGGATGAACTCCTCATGCTGTCGGTGAACTTTAATTAGCCTTCTCTTAGTGCAGGAGGAAACCCCAAGCATCGATCTTTCCCTGCAAGAGCCTCGCTGGCACACACACACACACACACACACACACACACACACGCACGCACAAATACGCCCTAACTCAAGCAAGGAACACTCACTACCACACACACTATTAAACAAACTCATAAGATACAACCTTGCATTAAAAAAGGGAAAGCTTGATGAAGGGTAACATGATAAGCAATTTGAAGGTAGTTCATTGATTAGGTCATTGATCTACTTCAGATCCCAGCAACACAAATGCCATCGTTGCATCCTTAAGCAAAATTCAAGATCTTGTGGCTAGGAATGTTTCGTGGACTTTCAGGTTGCAGTCTTCAAAATATAGTTCACATACTTGAGAGGCCAAACCTACAGATAGCTAACCTGGTCAAAAGGTGGCAGATTTCTCTGTCTACTTTTATTCTGTGCCAACCACTAGTGAGAACAGCAGAGCAAACCAGTGCATTTTGTCCCAGTGGACTGTCCATCTGAGCCAGGAAAAAGTGCAGTAAACAGTTTAACTGTTTCCTTGTCCACACTAAAACCTTTTAGTTGGAAAATGCATGTTTTTCTCTCCGTGGATACATTTAAAACATTGTTTTCACGTCGCAGTGTGGCTTTCGAAAGCGATAACTTTTTTGTCATCGCCACAACGCTTTAAAGAGCTGGAAAGTGAATAAATGGCAGGCAGAAATGAAGCAGGTCGAGGCATGTTAAGTTCCTCGTGCAGTACGGGGAAAATGAAAGTGTGGACAAAGAGCATTAAGACGAAAATGTTTTTTTTTTTTTTTTTTTTTTTATGTATCTGGATTCATGTAGACGTAGCCCTAGTGGACCATTTCTGGTTGCAGGCACAATTCTCCCAGGTGTGTGCTGCCTTGACTGTATATCCAGTTCATATCAATCCCAGCAAGTGCCCTTGGGTCCACCATGGTTGAGAGCACTTTATGACCTTGTACTTGTTAGGTGATTTGTGATCAGACTGTCACAATGAAAACAGATTTTCATTTTTTAAAGAAGAATTTAAGGATCTGAAAAGCCACACTTATTTCTAAAAAGAGCAAGATTAAAGGTTATCACTTAGATTTGGAATGTCAGGCACAATTCTCCCAGGTGTGTGCTGCCTTGACTGTATATCCAGTTCATATCAATCCCAGCAAGTGCCCTTGGGTCCACCATGGTTGAGAGCACTTTATGACCTTGTACTTGTTAGGTGATTTGTGATCAGACTGTTACAATGAAAACAGATTTTCATTTTTTAAAGAAGAATTTGAGGATCTGAAAAGCCACACTTATTTCTAAAAAGAGCAAGATTAAAGGTTATCACTTAGATTTGGAATGTGTAGTCCCCTGGTGGTCTAGTGGTTAAGACGCAGCGCTCCCACCGCTGCGACCCGGGTTCGATTCCCGGGTCAGGGGACCATCCCCAGCCACTCTCAGTGCCGGTCCCAAGCCCGGATAAATTGGGGAGGGTTGCGTTAGGAAGGGCATCCTGCGTAAAACATGTGCCAAATCAAACGTGCGGAGGATCCGCTGTGGCGACCCCTAACGGGAGAAGCCGAAAGAAACTTACTTACTTACTTAGATTTGGAATGTCTGTCTTGGAAATATGAAACTTAGAACCAACTGTGGAAACAGGAGATCAGCTCCATTTACATGATCTAGTCCTGTGGGTGCAGGACATAAATAACAGGAAAACAGCAACATGTGAATGACAAGGAATAAGTTCAGACTATGACTGAAACCACCAACACGACTTTCTAAAGAAAGCAGATTATCTTTCAAGTCTCCTCAGCCCAAGATGGAAACATATGTGTCAAGTGTAACAGGATCTAATATTGATGGGGATCTGGTGTACTGCTGTAAAGAGGTTATTAGCTGCATAAGTAGTAGAATAGCTAACAAATTGCCTGTGTTCACCCTTCACAAGGCAGTGTTGCAAGACCAGAAAGCTAGCAGTGCATTTGTATCTGGATTTTGTGCTTTGTTTTGGGGAAACCACCAGCAAAATCATACAAGTATAAATGGATGAAAGGCCATGCTATTTCTAACCCTTTATATTAGCTAATGCATCCAGCAGTAAAGCTGATGGTCCACAACCTCTTTTAATGCTCTCAGTGAAGTCTTTACCCTGTAAAACTGTGAAACCTTTTGTGTGACTGGTGCTGTGTGAATGCGACGCTGCACATCAGCCCTCAATCCAATTTAGCCCATCACCATTTGAAGGGTGGCTGTCACAGCTTGTTTCGAGCCTGCCAGCACTGCATGCACGTTGGTGGAGGCTAATTTAAAAGCCTTTACAGTTCGTCTGTCAGTCTAGAAATATATCCCAGATATGACCATAGGCATAGACTTCATCGGCTCAGGATAGGAGGGAAAACCAGCTTTTGGGCTTCACACAGACACATATTCAGTGCTCATCCTTAAAATCCAGGGGGCTCAAAACTGGTTTCACAAGTGTGAGTTGTGCATCATGGCTCATTAGTCACTTAGAATCAAGCTTGGGAGGGAACCAAGAGAAGCATGCATTATGACACTAGTAGAATGCAGCCACGGGCCTGCAAAATCTTATGTGCAAGGCATGTGAAAGACCACAGAGAACTGAAAAGAAAAAAAAAAAGACTCCACAGCGAGAGAACAAAGGATCAATAATGGACACCTAATTCTATTTCCATTGAAAGATCTGGATAATATGGTAGGATTTGTTATAGAAACAGTGACGAATGCCACTCGGCCATAACGCCCACTGCCTGGCATGAATGAGGACACTATTGAAGGCCTAGTGGGAAGAGTGATGGTATGTTGTGAAACTGGGGTTGCAAAGAAGCAGAGATTTCCGCTAATTTTACAGAAACTTCATCTGGGGAATTTTGGAAACATGCCAAGTTGGACATTAACCAGGAATTTGTGGGAATTCATGACAAATCATGGGAAATTTATACAATATACAACTATAAATGTAAACATTTTGCTGAAATGCACATAAAATAATATAGATTTCAAAAAATTACATTTTCGTGGTTGTTTTAACTAAGATTATCCTGCAAGATTATTCTCAACTATATTTGATTTTCCTGTTATAGGCTAACCTGCAATTGTGGATACTCCCATAAATTCCCATATATTCCTGTTAATTCCCCATGGAAAGATTCCAGTCTGGAAAATTCCCAAAATTTTGCAACCCTAGTTGAGACACCCATATAGCAGCCTCAACAATAAGCAGATGGAGGTGTAACAATTGAGAACTACTCAAGTGTGCTAAGTCACTGACGTGATTATCAGGAGACCATAGAGCCTGTGGGACTCCAGTCCCTTTTTGCCAGCTAACTTTGCAAGCTTAATAGTGAACGGTGAAGTAAGGCCAGGGATGGAAGATCCTTCACTTTCCAAGCAACATTTCTGTACAAAGCAGCAGGACAGATTTTTGGACATTGCACTGAGTCATGGTTAACAAGTTTAGCAAGATCACAAGGTAAACCAGATAATGAGGCATGAAGTAGATAGATGGCTGTATGGCTTTTTTCTACAAGGACTACATCATATGATCGTGTGTTGACTGTTGGAAGATCTCGACAGGTTTGTGCACGTGCACAAGAAGGTATCTAAATTTTAATCCTTGCCTATGGCTTAGATAATAAACCATACCTTAAAATATTATCATTGTTAACATGCTAAAATAAACACTTGCAACAGGTAACGGAAAGCCTGGGTTAGGAGAAGAATACACTCTTGAATCGTGAGGCCAAGCGTTCTTTATTCCTGCGTACTGCATTTTTTAAGTGCACTTCGGGCGATGAACAGTGGGGGTTTAGTAATACTGCATCGAGCGAGAGAAAGTAAGAGTAAGAGAGAGAGAGAGAGAGAGAGAGAGAGAGAGAGAGAGAGACAGTAGTCCTCAGGCTATTCCATCAGCTCATCAGGAGTGCTCTCAGTTGTATTCTGTCTTTGTGTGTGTGTGTGTGTGTGTGTGTGTGTGTGTGTGTGTGTGTGTGTGAGAGTGTGTGTCTGTGTGTGTCAGTGTGTGTCAGTGCATGTGACTGAAGGCAGGGAGACTGGTTTAAGTTATCGCACGCTCTAAATGTCAGTGTGCTTGTGCTTCCCCTCCCAGTCATGCCAGTCACTTTAAAGTGTATTTCTTCTCTCTCTCTCTCTCTCTCTCTCTCTCTCTCTCTCTCTCTCTCTCTATACTGTGCTCTGTTCCTTGCTGTCGCTGTCACCTGGAGGATAACTAAATAATACACACCATAACAGAATCATAGCATTCTTGTGTTGGGAAATGTGTGGTGATCCATCCTCTCTGTATGAGAACATATGGGTTACATTTCTAGGTGCTGAATAATGCACATTATAAGACTAAACATTCACTAAGCAATGCTGCCTGTAAAAAAAAAAAGCTGGAAACTGGACACTTTTAACCCTCAGGACATTCTGCTTACATTCTTCACTTCTGTGAATATGTCCTATCGGATAATATGTGTTAAGGTGAAAAAGTGAATAATCATTTATGTGATGTAGATGTTATATGAACTAAATGTGACGAAATGTAAAAACTGCACCGTATCAACTATTACTAAGTTCGTTATGTCAATTCGTAACCAATAACCTACACATTCAAAAGACGAATGTTACCCTCGTCACGGTTTTGTATAGCGATGTTTAACACATGACAGAAACAGATTATTTTAATAAAACACCAGGGTAAGGCACGTGTGCTGCTCTACTGCAGCATCCTGAAGACTCTTTATGCTCCATCGGCATTTGATAAACAGAAAGCATCACTATAGCCACAATTCGGTTCGTTCTTTGCTTTCCTCAATTCCTAAAACAAAAATCCTCTATTTGCTTCAGGTCATGAAAAAAAGGTCTCCAAAAGCTGTCTCACTCTGTGTGGAACTGGAACCGTATGTTACTATGGTTACAGCTGTTTGTAAGCAGCGCAGCCCTTTAGGACGCTGATTAAACTGACCGCAAACTACCCGCGTGTTTAACGCTCTGAGCTCACACCTGAACTTCCAACCAATCGCCATCCAGTATTCACGCCAAATAAAATAAAAAAAAATCTAATTTAGTTACATCATGGAAGGAAATCACATGAAACAGACTTTCGATTTTCTACTTTTTTGTATCCGTTCAGGGTTAAAGAGTTATATTATGTGAAAAGAGCTGCATCTGACATCCCTGGAAAGCATCCCAGTGTTTCCTGACCCTATATATATATATATATCACTTCAGTTGTAAGTGTTTTTCATAAACTATTGTAAGGACAGATGAAAGGATTTGACCTGCTTGAGCGATCGATATTGAATCGGATGTGTCAACTAATTCATCCCAACACAAACCTGACGCTTTAACCAGTATGGATGAGCTCTCTCTTTCTCTATCTATTTATTATTATTTTGTTTCTTTTTTTTTTACCTTGCACATTGCCCAGGTTTATGTTCGTTAGTAATTAAAATTACTTGAGAATATCACATGATGGACACAAAGAGAGGGAAAAGTGAGATACAAAAGGGAGTCGGGTAATTAATGAGTGCATAAGAGGCAGAGTGGCCACTAGAGACCCATCTGGCTCGCTGTTTTCCAGATTCAGGTTGTAAAATATAGATGTGGGTGGTATTGTTTGTGCATGCTGCTTTACTGCTGCAGCTGGAGCTCTATGAAATGGCACTGAATGCTTCACACTCTCTCGGTCTCTGAAACTCTGACTCGTTACTCTCCGGTATAAACGAGTGAGTGATGATCGAGTTACAGTATCATTCAGATGTAAGGAAAAAGATTCACTTGTGCTAGAAAACATGCTTTGAACAGCACGGAGTAAACTAAATGTACAAGCGTTTATTAAATCGTTTCCTCAGGTCAGATCTGTGCCTCTAGAATTTGTCTCCATTATAAAGCATTGCCATCATGAAGCAACATTATAACTCCATTATAATGTGCTGTAGTGCCTCAGTGTTGTGTAGCCTGTAGCACCGCACGTATCTCCATCTAAACCCAGAAATGTTCTACCGAATGAGGATCTGGTGAATGAGCTTGTGTTGTGTTTGTTTGATGATGTGATAGATGTAGTTGTGCGTCAGTGTTTAGGTTGTGATGGAATGTTTGTAGGTCACTAATTAGGTTGTGATGGGATTGTTTTTGTGTCAGTGTTCAGGTTGTGATGGGATTATTGTGTATCAGGGTTTAGGTTGTGATGTTTGTATGTCACTGTTTAGGTTGTGATGTGATAGATATAGTTGTGTGTCAGGGTTTAGGTTGTGATGTGATGGTTGTGTGTCAGGGTTTAGGTTGTGATGTGATGGCTGTGTGTCAGGGTTTAGGTTGTAATGTGATGGTTGTGTGTCAGGGTTTAGGTTGTGATGTGATGGTTGTGTGTCAGGGTTTAGGTTGTGATGTGATGGTGGTGTGTCAGGGTTTAGGTTGTAATGTGATGGTGGTGTGTCAGGGTTTAGGTTGTGATGTGATGGTTGTGTGACAGGGTTTAGGTTGTGATGTGATGGTTGTGTGTCAGGGTTTAGGTTGTAATGTGATGGTGGTGTGTCAGGGTTTAGGTTGTAATGTGATGGTTGTGTGTCAGGGTTTAGGTTGTGATTTGATGGTTGTGTGACAGGGTTTAGGTTGTGATTTGATGGTTGTGTGTCAGGGTTTAGGTTGTAATGTGATGGTGGTGTGTCAGGGTTTAGGTTGTGATGTGATGGTTGTGTCAGGGTTTAGGTTGTGATTTGATGGTTGTGTGTCAGGGTTTAGGTTGTGATTTGATGGTTGTGTGTCAGGGTTTAGGTTGTGATGTGATGGTTGTGTGTCAGGGTTTAGGTTGTAATGTGATGGTGGTGTGTCAGGGTTTAGGTTGTGATGTGATGGTTGTGTCAGGGTTTAGGTTGTGATTTGATGATTGTGTGTCAGGGTTTAGGTTGTGATTTGATGGTTGTGTGTCAGGGTTTAGGTTGTGATGTGATGGTTGTGTGTCAGGGTTTAGGTTGTGCTGTGATGGAGGTTGCTGCGTGCCAGGCAACAGTGTGTGCTGTACGAGTTGTAGCTGCAACACACTCTAATGAGGTGTACTCTTTAATCTACTCTAATCTTTCCACTGTGTGTGTGTGTGTGTTTGTGCGTGTGTGTGTGCGTGCGTGTGTGTGTAAGCATGTGTTCATATGTGTACAAACAAAAAAAGAAAAAAGGGGGAAAAATGTTTTAACGTGCTCTCTAACCTTGTTGCTTTGGCTATTCTTATAATGAGCTTGGCACACAAACACACACACACACACACAAACACACACACACTTAGGGCAGTAGACAAACAGAATCCAATAGGAAGTATGGAAACAAACAGACCTGCACTTGGCTAATGGCAGCAATTTAAGAAAACGCAGGAGGGTGGTTGAGACAAAGAGAGAAAGAAAAAAAAGGCAAGAGAGGAGCTGTGTGAGTGCAGTCTCTAATGAGGTAGCCAGCGAGGCACTATCACTTTACCACAGTACACTGATGAGGCGTCTGATGGTGTCAGGCAATGAAAAGCTTGTCCTGTTTCTCCTTGTTAAATATATCTGTGTATACCCTCTCTCTCTTTCTTTCCGTCTGTCTGTCTCTCTCACTCGGTCTGTCTGTCTCACTCTGCATTACCTACCTCATTAGAAAAGAACTGTCTTTTTATCTTTTGCTTTAAGTACTGTCATGCAGTGTCTATGTGTTTTGCCTTGGACACACATTTTAGGGAGAGTGGGAGTAGTGAAGGGCAGCATGCTAAGCCTGCATTGCCTCTTGGCATTTCGTAGACTCGCTCAGTGTATACCCTGCTTACAATTAGCGAGCGCTGTCGTGCGGGGCTTTCTAGCTTAATGAGGATAAGGAGAATTACGGCCGATGTGCATTAAGAGCGAATCCCGATAGGCAGGCAGGCCGCGTGCAGGTTTGGCATCCCGTTACAGAACCGTAGGGGAAACGATCTTTTGACATTAGAGATCATTAGAGACTGCAACCACACGAACGCACGCTGCATAAGTAAATAGCGTTAAATGTTAAAAGTATGCTGGTGATTCAAACGTGACGTCTACTAAATTATTCCTCGCACTATAACGACACACGTCATCCCTTACTGTTCTCCAGCCTATCGAATTGCATCAATAAATAAACTCCACCAGTAAAATAGCCAGGAGGCACAGAGCTGAATGCTGATAAGCCCCATGGGTGTGTCTCAGCGATCACGGGGCACAACTGGTGTCTGGAGGGCCATCGTTCCTTTAATGCAGATAGAGCCATGTGATGGAGAATAAGTGCATTTATTAACAAATAATTCTTCCTTGAATTCATTACCCTGCTGATACCCCTGACTCAGAACACTCTCAGTATCCTACCAATCATTATGAACC
>MU570271.1:2554663-2568326 GCA_024362625.1 Silurus asotus
GCTCTAACTTCCTGTGTCCTAACAGTGCATTCCTACTACCTTCTACATGTTTATTTAGAACCTGTAACGTCATTTCCCACCTCAGGAAAGTGTTTGTCGGAATTAAAAAAAAATAAATTAACAATAAATAGAAGGAAAACTTTACTATGAGCAAGCTCAGATAACAGCATTGAAAAAAGCTCACTAAGAAGACATCAGGATAAAAAGTCGAATCTGTATGGCGTCAATCAAAGGGTTTTGCCCATGGTTGTCTCAGATTGCTGTTCTTGGGTGATGGGAAAGCAAACCAGTGTGGTTTTCTGCTCTCGTAGCCTATCCACCTCAAGGTTCCTAGCATGCTAGGATGCTTTGCTGCGCACTATGCTTGTACAGAGTGATTATTTGAGTTATTTGTAGCAGTGGCAGATTCTGGCCATTTTCCTCTGATCTATTTTATTCACAGAACCATTTCTGAAATACAAACCAATCTGGCTCCAGCAACTTATGTGATCACATGATTTTTTTTTAATGTAAAATAATATTAATTTTAACATTATTTAATGCAGCAGTCTGCTGGCAAATGATTGGATAGGATAATTGGATAGAATTTTGCGTTCAGGCATTCCTCATACAGTAAAGCGCATTCCAGTCTAGAACAACCGACTCATTATTGTACAAATATTTCTCAAAAATATGATTTGCAAACAATTGAAAACTGTGCAAAATCAGGGGCTCAAACGTTCCAATAAAGAGCAGTGTTCCATAAACAAAACCTGCTCTGTTCCCTTGCCACCGCATTTTATAATTGTTGCTAAAAATTGGTAAAGACCCGGGGGTTGAAAACATGGCCGCAGGAAACGAGGAAACAAAGAGTAGAAAGCCGTTTGCTGTGCTATGTGTAGAAAGGAAAACACACACACACACACACACACACACACACACACACACACACACACACACACACACACACACACACACACACACACACACACAGGCAGTAGAAGAATGTGTGTGTGTGAATTTTTATTTTACTGCATCCATTTTGCTAAAAGTGGAGATAGAACATTCAAACAGCATCTCACAATGACTACCTGCATTCGTTATAAAGCTGTACACACTGCAGTTACAGTATAGTACGTATAAAAAAAACTATCCTGGAAATCATATAAGAGACGGAACTGGACCTTCTCGCATATTGCCGCATTTGTTTGTGAGAAAATAAGGCAAATATTCTTAGATCTTCATGAGCTTATTGTGCACAGGCTCCAGAGCGAAGGATCTCTGTGCGGGGATGTGCGAGTCATTAAAGCACGTTGTGGGTTTACTCGCTTTCTGTTCGCTCAACTAGATCGTCACTGAAACAAATTGAAGTTTGGTTTTCAAATTTAAGGAAAATAAGACAGTATACCTCGTTGCACTTCGTTTTGTGGTTGGCGGCCCTTTAAAAGTCAGAGTTCGCTACAAATTAATACAAAAAATGTAACCTATAATAAAGAAAACATTTCTATCCTGATGATAGATGAAAAAAAAACAGCTTATGAACTTGAGTGATGTAGCTGAGGTTGAGAAACTGTCAGGCTCTGCCGACTTTTTTGTACACAATCCGAACACTAAATAAGTACACATACACAGTGACCCTGAAGCACCTTAAACATCTGCTCCAACACATCCATGTTTATTTATAAAGACTTTTTTGGTGAAGAATTTGTGACCTTTATCCCTGAATGCATCAAGTGGTCAAGTTTGCATCACTCTGTTATTCTTAACAGGCAAAGCTGTAGGCTTTGTGTGTGTGTGTGTGTGTGTGTGTGTGTGTGTGTGTGTGTGTGTGTGTGTGTGTGTGTGTGTGATGGAACTCACGTCTGGCCCATCTATCATCTCTCTCCAACAGCTGTGAAGTGTGTAGGTCTCTAGAGACTCAGCTCTATACACACACACACACACACACACACACACACACACACACACACACACACACACACAAACTCGGTAATTCATAGCTGCTAATAAACACACATCCAGTTACTTCCTGTGGGATCTCTGGCCTTAGACAGCATATGGTGAAGACAAAACCTGGGCTGGGTTTAACATTTGACAGATTTCAGACCTCTTCAATTCCATACTCAGTTTTTTTCAGGCATCTTTGATGTCATTTTCACTGCTGACGCTCTTCTATTGGACACACTTCCCCCAAATTTCACCTTTATAAGACCGTGTTTTGGGTGGGGATTATTGAGTTACTGCATCAGCAACTGCATTTCTCTCTGTCAGAGTATTAGATGACTCTGTTTGTGTATGTGTGTGTGCCATCTGCTGAGTGTGAGGTTGAGAGAACATGTGTTTGGTAAATGCCTTAGTCAGTCTGTAGGTATGTTTCCAACCAAATATTTCTCAAAATCATTCTGGCAAATTCTTGGCAAAATTCAAACAGGAAATCTTTTGTCGTTTGCCCAAATACTACAGTCCTGTGAATGTTCCAGAAAGGAACAGGGAGATTGAATAAACACTGAGCCAAACACACACAGAGCCTGGACCACACACTCGTTACACAGTGTTTTGTTTAATGTTCTTTTTATCCGTTCAGGTTTTTTACTTAATATAGAGGATCTGTTTGGTTTAGTCTAGAATTATATCAATTTTGCATCCACCTTACGTATAATTCACAGGAATTGCAATTATACAGTTAATGTAATTTATGTATTTATAATCTCCAGAAGATGATAAACTGAGAGAGAGAGAGAGAGAGAGAGAGAGAGAGAGAGAGAGACAGCAGACAGAGAGGGAAGAGAGAGACAGATAGAGGGAGAAAGAGGGGGTAGATAAATAAACAGACAGACTGCAGACAGTGGGGACAGAGAGATGGACAGATAGACAGCAGACAGATAGATAGGGAAGAGAGAAACAGAATGAGGGGGTAGAGAAATAGACAGACAGACTGCAGACAGTTGGGACATAGAGACAGACAGATAGACAGCAAACAGATAGAGAGGCGAGAGAGAGACAGATAGAGAGAGAAAGAGGGGGTTGGAGAAATAGACAGACAGACTGCAGACACTGGGAACAGAGAGACATACAGATAGACAGCAGACAGACAGATAGATAGGGAAAAGAGAGACAGAATGAGGGGCAGAGAAATAGACAGACAGATAGCAGACATTTGGTTCAGAGACACATAGACAGCAGACAGACAAACAGAGGGGGAAAACAGGGGGCAGACAATTAAAAGAAAGCTCAACAGGTCTAATTGTGTTTGAAAGTGAGGAGTAAAGGAAGATGGTCCCTGTTTAAGTCAATGCACTTATTTTGATCAATGTTTTGTGTGTGTGTGCGTGTGCTTGTGTTGTATGTTATTGATCCGTTTCACTGCAGAAATTAGCTGTTTTGGGAGCAGCTTTGTTTTGCCTAAAGCCAGTGTTTTGTGTGTGTGTGTGTGTGTGTGTGTGTGTGTGTGTTTATAGAGCTCTGATTGGCGTTGTCAGATTCAATCTCTCTCACTGTCTCTCCCTAAACTACACCTCTCATCTGAACCCCACACACTTATGTGAGCTTTTTCATTTTTATGAGAGTTGCCCCTCACAAAAGCTATTGTGTGTGTGTGTGTGTGTGTGTGTGTGTGTGTGTGTGTGTGTGTGTGTGTTGCAGTGAACAGCGGAGATGGCATTGATTATGGCCAGCAGAAGCGGGAGAACGTCGGCGATCTCATTCAAGAGACACTGGAGGTGTTCGAGCGTTATGGGGGAGAGGACGCCTTCATTAACATCAAATATATGGTGCCAACATATGAGTCCTGTCTCCACAACTAACACACACACACACACACCCAAACACTCAACTGCTAGACCCTGAGCCTTATACTCATACTAATAAATTAGTGGCCTGATTCATTGCATTATTCTTGTGAGTTTCCTGTGAATTAATGAAACATTAAAGCCTGCGTTGTGATGTCACTATAATGTCAATGTGTGTTTTTACTTTAAAAGACCCCTGACACTTTGCTTCTTTTTCAAAATTGAATTTACACTATTGTATAAAATGTATTTGGTTGCAGCATGAAATTTTTCCTTCACTTTAACTTCAAACCTGCTCCAAAATGACCCTATTAAACACCAGTGGAATGAATTGGAATGCTGACTGCAAACAAGGCCTCCTCACCCAACATCAGAAACACCCTTGTAGCTGAATCTCCAAAACTAAAGTCAAAAATCTAGTGGAACATCTTCCCAAAAAATATGTTATAACATCAAATAGGGACCCATTGTGGAATGGGATGTTCTTTAAGCACAAAAGACGTCCCATTCCACAGGTGTCCACAAACATCTGCCCATGAAGTGTAGATTCATTGTCATATCTCGAGTTTGGGAACATTTGTTTTGCTTCTTAAATTCCATGTAATTAAACTAATACCATTTACGCCATGTCCCGATACTGTTATAGAGTTATAGTGTGTGCGTGTTTTGCAATGTTGTGTTTGGTGAATTGAAAAGTAAGCGAGTTAATCACATGATTTATCACAGCAGGTGACTCATTTCCTGCAGTTAATGATGATTAATAACACTTAGGAATTCTGCCCAATTTAGTCCTAATTAAGCGTGTTGGAATTAAAACTAACAGTGTATTGGCCACATTTCATTAGAAGTAAAAAAAAAAAAAAAACATTTTCAAAAAAAAAAAAAAAAACACATTTTCAAAGCTTATTAAGGCTTAGTATTAAATCTCCGGTGTTGTACAACAAATTGTGTTGTCCTTCCACAAACACATATGACTTAGTAATGCTGGGGAGGGGATGATATGAGGAAATTTTGCTGCCATATTTGAATGAAATGGAAATAAACCATGGAAGTGGTAGTGGTATAGGTGATGGACTTCCTAGCAGAAGTTGGAGTTCAAATCCCAGAGCAGTGATTGGTCAGTCTTTTCATCAGGTTTTTTTTAGGAATGGACAGGATTGGCCAAAACATTTTTAAAGAATGGACAATATTGTTTAAACTTTGTGTGAAAACAGATGGGACTGGTCAACACTTCTAAACAACATGTCAATAACTGATGTTTGTTTAGTAGATCATTTACACGCACTTTATAGACTATTAACTCATCCCTAGTCCCACTAAGCAACATTTACTAATAAAATACAAGATAAAATACAAGTCATGCCTTCATGACGCATTTTCCTGAAGCAACGTTCACAAAGACAGATTCAGTACAATGAAGAAAACCAATATCCAACATCTGGAATTACTAAAACATCCATCTGACATTTAGCGGGGCTCATTTATTTCTCCTATCCTGTGACCTGGAGGATTACATGCTCTAAACATGACTTAGTGAGAATCTAACGCTGGGATGTGTTTTATTGCTATTGGAAAATTGCCAGTAATTTGCAGAAGCTGATATTCATTTATGCCTGGCCTTGACTTTATTGCTACATATAGCCTAGAAGCAGCAATGGAAAGTATTTCTAAAACAGGCTGACAGACATGTTGTTCTCACTGTTGTCTTGGTCCTTGGAGTATGACGTTAAAGCTCACCCTGGACTAAGCATCTGAATATTGACTTCAGAACAGAAAAAAATCCTGACGTGGGCCGAAACTGATGTTTTCAGGACGAATGGAATGTGGGTGTTCCTTCTGCTTTAAAATATGTACTTGTATACAATCCCAAACAGCACTGTAAGATGTTTCATGCGGTAACATCACCAGGTGGTGTTTTTCCTTTACTGCCGCGGTCCAACTGCTCATTTAGGTTGTCACTGATCTAACAAATCTGATTCGGGTCATCAGGTAGTTATTATGATTGGGCTCAGAACACAGCAGACAGATGTGTCATTAATAGAGCAGGTGTGATCACAGTCGTCTTGAAATAAGTTATCAGGCGGCAGTCGCAATGCTGAGAACACAAATAGGGGTTCCTCTGATCTCCGTCTCTCATGCATGCGAAGGTGCAGCTGTTTTATTTTGGTCGGCGTCATGCCTCTCTGACATGCGTGTGCATGTTTAGCATGTGTGGAATCTGACCAGGCGTGAAGTTCACCTGTCTCTACAGAGGAATGAGGTTTGGGGTGACTGCTGCCTTCCCTGGAAAGAATGCCGCTGCTTCTTTTAATCTCACATGACCGTGATAATCCATCTCCCATAGCGTGCTCTGTGTATCTCCTCACTCTTCTCTCCGTTTCTGTTGTTATTATTAGACAGGTTGCCATTGCAGCCATCACAGCTGTCACTTTGGCACCAGACTTTTTTTTTTTTTTTTTTTTGTCCATACCCCCTCCCCCTCTCAAGGCTTGGAAGGTGACTTATTTACAAAAAGCCAGACTCAACATATTGTGACACTAAAGGTCTAGTTGTTAAATTATACCTGCTGCAGAAAAGTGAGATAAAACACACATTGGGGGTTGTGATGCAATTTGAAGTGCAGTTCCTAGCGCTTTCTTGCTCTTACCCGAATGAAAAGTACTGTGACACCTAAATCTTCCAGCCATATCTGTTTTTTCATGAAACAGTAACCACAAAGTTAAAGGCACATGATTTTTTTTCAGAATTTGCCTTTCAGTATGGTAGCTTTAAAGTTTCCCTTTTCTTTGAACTAGGACTCCTAAACCTGTTCTAGCATGACAATGAACAAAGCCAGCTCCCTGAAGATATGCTTTACTTGGGTTGGAGTGGAAGATCTTGAGTGGCCTGCAGTAGCGCTCTGACCTCAATCCTGTTGTTCACCTTTGGAATGAATTGGAACGCTGCCTGAACCCCAGGCCTCCCAATACATCCCTACCTGATGCTATTAACTCCCTTGTGGCTGAATTAGCAGAAATCTCCACAAGCCCACTCCAAAATCTAGCGGAACATCTTCTCAGAAGGGTGGAAGTTCATATAACTGCAAATGGGACTGCATGTGGAATGGGATGTTCAAAAAGAACATACAGATCTTTTGGTTAGGTCCAGAAACTTGCCTATGTATAGTGTGTTCGTATTCAATAACACTTGTGTTTGATGCTGCTTAATGAAGTAAATTCATTCCGACAGACGATTTCTGATTTGATACCGTGCGCTTGTGAGAAAAAGTTTGAAGTCCAGGCTAACGAAGGAGCGCACACTATGGCCTCCAGGGGGTGGGGCAGAAAAATAAGGACCATAGGTGTGCTGTTAGTGACAGGATGACTGGCAAAAACCGGCTAGGAACAGGCCACAAGAGCACAACGCAGCCTGTTACTGTTGCTTTATTGGACGTTATTGGAATTCCTAAATGTGCTTTAAAACAGTGTCAGCAAATTAGCACACACTTCTGATGAATTATGAATAAAGCTAGCATTAGGAATAAATGTATGAATGGATGGAAGTCACTGGTGGTTCTGGAAATTGTAAATTTAAAGTTGATATAATGCAGAGATGGAGCATGTAGCTGAGATAAAACAACAGGAGAAAGAAAGAAGGGTTGAACTGGGAGAAAATAGAGAGGATGATGTAGAAAAACAGGTGGGAAACACACATGAGGGAAAGAGAAGTAAGTGTGTGTGTGGTGGGGGTTGATGCCAGGAATAAATTGCCCTTTGGGAGCTATTTGTCTTCTTCATTGCAGGGCCACAAACGTCCCTGCAGCAGCCACTAAACACGTGCAAGCTCTGTACCAACACAGACTTATTCATCTGTAGTACTTTGCTCAGGATGTTCAGCTGTGACTCTCTTTATCTCTCTTTCACACACACACACACACACACACACACACACATTCATTCTCAAATCTGCTTCAACACACAAGCTACCTTGTAGGTCTGAAACTCACATGAGGGTGTGCAAGGGTGCAACTACTGTATCTTGTTCTGCTGTGGAGCGGTCAGGGGTTACTGCACTCACGTTGTTCTTCTAAGGCAACACTGAACCAGGAAAAGAACTTCAAGGTCGCCTGAAATGTTTTCTTTATGTTGATCAGGATTGTGGGAAAGAAGGAGTCTAATGCGAATATCCATGAGGTTGTAACACAAAGTGGGTGGGATGCCAGTCCTTCCAACGGCACCACACACACACACAGTACTGTCTCAATACTTTCATTCATATCCGTGACATAAACATGTTATAGAACACATAAAACCACACACACACACACACATCCATAGATGTTGTGCAGTTGCAAGCCTTGAGTAATTACTAGAAGTAGGTGGACACTCTGAAATCCATCATATGACTACTGCCATGGTCCTGTGGTGCAGATTAGACCTCTGTACACACACACAGGGGAAGGCTCCCTATGTTTTACACTGTCCTCACTCACTGTCTGCCCCACCCCATGAGCCCTGAGAGTACATGTGTACTGAAAGAGTGAGAGTGCACTCATCCATAATGTCCAATCTCTCTCTCTCTCTCTCTTTCTCTCCCTCTCTCTCCCTCCCTCCCTCCCTCCCTCTCTCTCAGTACTCTTTAACACACACACACACACACACACACACACACACAGTCTAACTGCTGACCCAGATTCTTATGCTTAGCCTTTGTATATTTACAAATTCACATGAATACACTCTTACCCTCTCTTTACCTCATACACACACACACACACGCACGCACGCACGCAAATTGTGTTTTTAACTGTTACAATTTAACACATGATGTAAATCTCACAAGCTGCAATCTGTGAGGTCCAGTGTGTTTACTAGATAAACCCCATCTTTTAAATGCTCTCCCCCCCAATCCTTAATGAAATCTGGTATGTATTTAGTACAATAATAGAGTCAATGTGTCAATAACTAAAATAAAAAAAAAAAACAAATTAATAAATATATCAGACTGATCTCCCTTGTGATCACTACTGTATGTGTTTCACTGTTTTACTTGATGACTGGCTTTACTATGACTGGCTGGCAAAAGGGGAAGCATGAGCTTTTAAACAAATATGAAAAAAAAAAAAGATCCAGGACTAATTATATAATTATATATATAGTGGCGGGCCGTGCATTTGGTACCTGGGCCCTCAGTGAGGACTTAATCCACCTCTTAATACCAGCAATAACACATCGCAATTATAGAAACCATAAATACAATACAAAAAATGCAATATAACATCACATGGGATTATGGAGAGAGAGACATTTCACATATGGAGGGTGAATACCATTTTACTAAATCAAGAAACCCAGTTAAGACTACAAATTTCCACACTACCACCGCAACTGTGCCACGTGCATCATCTGGAGCAGTTCAGAATCACTATTTGTCTAATAACATGACAAAAACATTAAATTTTTTTATAAAATACTACTCACCAGAGATGCAGACTCGTAATTTGCACCGCTCCTCAGAGGTTGTAAGCCAGTGGTACCGCTCGTATTCACTGGTCTGGAAGTGGCGAACAAACCCTTTCCCAGGCTGAGACACGATAGCTAGCTTCGGGGTTGGCCGATCTCTCCTCACGATGTCTAGCTTTTCTGAAAAATCGATTTTCAAGTATGTCCGAGATCAAATCAATTTTTCTTCCTCTGTAGGCATAAAAAAAGTCTAACTTTGATGTTTCAATGTGTGCAGCGAGCTACACATGTTTTGCCAGTCAAACTCGGCTCTAACAATTTCCCCTTTGACCAACCAATCAGATATAGATATATGTATATATATTTTATTTCAGCTTTTTTTTTTTGCAGGTGGTTTGAAGGGAAGTCTGTAAATGACAGATGACAATCAGCCAGTGTTTCCTTGATGCGAAATTGTACTATGACCTAGAAGTTGGAGAAGTGATTATGAGTGGTTGTGATTTTTTTAAGGCCTCGTTCACACATGCTGTATCCATCCCGAGTGATCCGAACAGTCAAGATGCATACTGTTCACACCTGCTGTTCTGAACGTTCTCTTTGCATTCAGATCATTTATACCTGGGGGAAGGGTGTCACACTCACCTATTAGGTACCATGGGCTCTTTCAAATGTTTTGCTTGTGAAGTCTACCTACAAAACAGACACTATACATTGCATTTCTTCACTTTTCCTTGTTGCTGTTGTTCTTTGATCCTAGTATTTAGAACACATCGTATTTCTACAGCATTACAACTCCTCAGGGTTCCTAGTTTCTGTTTGTGCATTATGACTGGTAGGTATTTACAACAACAAAAAATTGATTTTGCCTGCAATCCAGACTACACTGCATGGTTGCCAAACTTCCTGCAGTTGGGTTGATCTTGTCTTCCATCTTTCTCGCTGTAAATTAACTGAACTGATCCAATAGAAGCTGGTTGGCATCTGGTGTCAATGTAGTCTTTTACTGTATATAGCAATAACTAAAAAGGGGTACAGAACTCCTATAGGGGGAATTAGTAAATATGTAAGAAGTCACGATCCGTGCCAGATGCTCTGAGAGCGAGATGTGGATTCCGGTTCGTATCTGACACATAATCCCCTTTCCCTTAATGTCAGATTCCATTACTATAGCTCTGCTTGTCCGGACAATAGTGTCACCTAGAAAAAACACTCAGACAGCTGTTAAGGCGGCTGTGAGTAAGTGTGTGGATGGGATTCACTAAAGTGAGCTATTAGTGTAAAGCTCCATAATCTCAGGAACCTCCAGTATGTAGTTCTTCTATATCAGGACAAACACCTGTTTCTTGACCATATTTCATGTAACAGATGCATAGTGTTCTTTTATTTGCCCATTTTTGATGGAAAATGCATTAGATGTTCGATATTAGTAAAGTAAACTTGTTTGCCTGGAAAGACAGAGTTTCTCTGTTTTTGCTCAGATTTTCAGAACAAACTCAGATACTGCAGCAGTGATGGACCTGAGAAACCCATTGCTCTTTACACAGAAGAAGCAGTGTGTATGTGTGTGTCACCAGGATCCCCCACTGACCTGTGTGTACTATCTGCACTGTTTGTGTTCCTGTTATCAGCAACTAAAGGAATGTGTCCTTTTGCCTTCCTCTCTGGAACAAAAGATTAGCGGCCTGTCGAAGGTGCTCGGTCTCACACCAGCAAAGGCAGATGTTCTCAGGCCTTGAGCGAGTAAATCTGCTCCTCCAGCTCCAGGTTAAGATCATTTAGAATGGCTATTGCCAACATTTAAATAAAAAAAGCAGGTGTAAGTTCATTAGGATAAAAGTCTTACCTTTTAGTCTCATCTAAACCGGAGGAGACACAAGAGTCAGAGTTACAGCTCTCTGTAAAAATAAAAATCCCCTCGGCAGAATAAGTCAGGCAGCATTCAGTAAGTAAAGCAGAGAGAAAGCGAGAGACTTTGTCCTGCTGATCTGAAGGGCATCTTGAGGCATCTTCTGTTTGGTAACATTAATAGCTTTTACGACTCCAGGCAAACCAGACCTATGAAGAAATGCAAAGAGCAGAAAAATAATTGAGATGAGATGGATCATCTTCTTGGGGCATTTTTTTTTTTAATGAACTGATTAACATTTTTTAATTGAATTAATTTTGCTGTAAGAGCTTTAGTATTTACATTTTTATAGTATAATTAATAATAACATACATTGATTATACTTACTAACTACATTATATGGACTGAAGTATTGCAACACCTGACTCCGGCCACATGTGGTTCCTCCCTAAATTATTAGCACAAAGGCACACAACTGTTTAAAATGTCTTTCAGTAGCTTTAAAACCCAAACTTGTTCCATTATAATGTCCCTGTGCACAAAGCCAGCTCCATGAAGATATGGTTTACATGGGTTTGCAAGGAAGATCTTGACAGGCCTGCTACAGAGTTCTGACCTCAACCCAAAAGTATGTTGCATATACAGTCTCCCCAGGTCAGTGTGGTTTTCACATCATTAAAATAAGGCTTGCAAGTCACTGTGATTGAATGCCATCTTATCCAGGGTTTATTCCTGCTTCCCAACCAGTCTACCTCTGATTGGCTTTGAATCCACTCTGACCAGGACAATGAGTTCAATGAAGAATAAATTATTACACATGTGATCCTGTAGCTAAATCACCGAGTTGCTGTGATAAGAAAATAAATCAAGAAATTACTCTGCTGTGGTATTTTTAAGAATTAGAATCAATCTCTTGATGTCACCCGAATGAGGATGGGTTCCCCTTTTGAGTCTGGATCCTCTCAAGGTTTCTTCCTCATAACATCTAAGAATGTTTTTCCTTGCCACAGTCGCTCCAGGCTGCTCATCAGGGATAAATACACATAATTCACCTTGATTCTTATATTATGTAAAGCTGCTTTGAGACAATGTCCTTTGTGAAAAGTGCTTAGAAATAAACTTTATGATATGAACATTATAATAATCACACACATAATTCAGACAGATTGCCAAGTCAAGTAGGCTTTTATTGTCATTCCAGCCATATACAGTACAGTACACAATGTTCTTACAGTACCAAAGTAATGCATCATAGACCCAATTAACAAAAAGTAACAAAACTTACAAGGGCATGACAAAGTGACAGTTAGTGCAAAAAAAACCAAACATACGAGTGTGAGACAGTAGACACGTTGACAATGCGGCAAAAAAATAAATAAATAAAAAGGGTACAAAATATAAATGGCGAGAAAGATGTAGTAGTTTTCAGTGGTGGTGGTATCAAAACGTTTTGAAAACTTGTTTTGGAACACACCAGCAGATGGCAGCACAAGGCTGCACGCACAGCCACAGGGAGCACTGACCTTCATAAATCACTATGCCAAAAACCATCCTCCTGTGTACACCCGGAGCTGTGCAACTGGTGCTACCAGACCATGTGTTTTACCATGTCTGAGATTCCATTATGATATTTATTAAATTCGGCAAATCTGCCACAGGGACGTTCTACATGATTTGCCAAGTTTACGATGATGCTGCAATGAGTTGATTGAGATGTTTCTGAGTGGCACGCATGCTTCAAGAGCAAAAGAACATTGCTGGAAGACGACGAGAGATCAGGAAGACACCATTGTGGAAATGCTTGACACACTTCAAAAAGAAGACTTCCAGGACATAATCCAGAAGTGGCAGGAACGCTGGGAGCGCTGTATTGCTGTGCAAGGGAACTATTTTAAAGGTGATAGTGTGTAGTAAATGTAGATAAATAAAGCCTTTTAAAACAATCTCGGAGATAGTTAGACAGAAAGACAGACAGACAGACAGACAGATAGATAGATAGATAAACAATTACAGATAGACAGACAGATAACACTGCAGACTCTGATGCAGTCATCTGTCACAGCGTCATTAACCAACACCGAATCTTTTAGCAGAATGAATGACCACAGCGGTGCGATCACAGACCCTCTGCTGCATCACTGGACAGTGTATTATCCTGTCCCGAAAGGTAACAGCGCTATTGGCTCTAAATTCTGTACATCAGATTTTAGCGTCGCCGCTCATTGGCGCTGCGCCGCCTCCTCGGTTCAGTCTGGGCCTCTTATTGGTGCAGACTTAGGTGCTTAAAACGCGGCTGTGCACAATCAGAGGGAAGAGTGGGCGGGTCGTGGGGCGGGGTCGAACCCCTAGCGCAGGCAGGGCTCGTTGGGAAGCGGTCTCGCGAGCGCAGTCACGAGGAGATCTTCGGCGAGTGAGTGTCGCGCGCCTTTTTCTGATGAGATAGTGCACACGAATATATACACACACTCCGAGACAGCGACCGAGCATTCAACACCGCGTTGTTTTTTTTTTTTTTTTTTTAATAACTCGGAAGGCTTTTTTTTTTTAGACAGACCTGGGAATCAAGGAATTTCACCTGCAAGTTTTTTCTTGTGTTATTTTTATATTTT
>MU570271.1:2568388-2626239 GCA_024362625.1 Silurus asotus
TTTTTTTTTTTTTTAATAACTCGGAAGGCTTATTTTTTTTTTTTAGACAGACCTGGGAATCAAGGGATTTCACCTGCAAGTTTTTTCTTGTGTGTTATTTTTATATTTTGTACCTCTAAAGATTGTGGATTGTGGTTGTTTGGGAGGTTTCTGGCCGCAAAGATGATGGTCGGGGAGATCGAAGTGAAGGAGAGACCGAGGCCGAGTCCTGACTATCTCATGCAGTTACTAAACGAGAAGAAGCTCATGACCAGCCTGCCGAATCTGTGCGGGATCTTCACACACCTTGAGAGACTGCTGGATGAAGGTAAAATCTGCGGAGAAACAGCTCAGTGCGGAGTTAGAACAGGATCTTGCGTGTGCGTGCGTGCGTATAAAAGTATGAATGTGCGTGAGTGTGTGTGGTGCACGGAGCACGCGTAGAAACGGGGTGCTAGCTCACTAATCTAAACCTGATCTACTTTTAACTAGTTGTTTTTATTCGCCATATAATCTCACCTCGAGTCTTTCTCGTGGTCTCTCGCGCGCGCGCCCGCGCCACTTGCGCACGAGCTCGCCGCCGTTAGCAACCGTGCTAAAGTTTTAATCGGAGCGCGAGGCGAAAAACTTTTTTTTTTCCCCTCTCCCCTCATTCTTTTGCTAGCACGAATCTGCTTAGCATGACTGACTAGCAAACTTTTCGACAAACGACAGCATTTACAAATATATTAACACACATATTCTCAAAGTTTTTTAATGTAACGGTCGAGTAACAGTTTTTTTTTTTTCAAACTTGGAAACTTTTTATTCCTCGCCGCTATCCTGAGACCTGAACTCCGGTTCATTCGAACCAATTAAAAGTGATCTCTTTTCGCTTTTATTTAAATTAAACCACTATGTGTATTCACTATTAGTTTTCCAAAACTTATTTTACCTCACAGGGGAAAAAGTCTTGAAAGTGTTAATGTGTGGTCAGCACGCTCCTCCACTCGGCCCTTCTTCGCTCCTTTGGCCAAAGGCGTTTATTCTGAATTCTTTCTATAGTCTCGGTGTGAACTATGAGGGGTCTGTGGGAAGGGGGGGTGGAGGTGTAGAAGTTTGATCTGTAACAAAAAAAATTACAATGTGAAATAAAGTAAGCACAATAGGGGTTGAAGTGTTATAAAATAAATCTTACTTAAGGTTTAATAGAAAACATTATTAAAAGAAAATATGGATTTTATGGAAAAACAAATGTGACATTTTTTGGAACCCCCCCAAAACGGATTGAACCATTTCCTAACTGTACTGGGCTCCAAGACCCATATGTATGAATATGTGTATTAATGTGTATGTGTATATATGTGTGTATGTATTTATATATATATATATGTGTGTGTGTGTGTGTGTGTGTATACATACGTACACACACACACGTGTACATCTCAATGTATGTATAGAGATGAACAGCTACACATACTTAGAAATGATTTTGAGTTCTTTCTTGTAGTTAGTGAATTGTGCAGTCATCCAAGGAGAGCGTTCACAACAGTGTAGGTCTATAATTGGCTCTCTAAATGTAACTCTACCTAGCTGCTCGTTTGCGGTACGAACTTGCCCCCGATGCTTTTTTTTTTTTCTTGCACAGCAAGCCAAGATTACTGGTGTTTACTTTTGTTTTTGTAGCTGCCGACTTTATTCCTGCGCATCACATGTACCGATCCTTTACCCCTTGCACACGATTTTGCATTCGTTACGACCCTTTAAAGGCATTGCTCGTGCTTTGCGTAATCGTGTATATGCTGGAACCCTTTTTTCCTGACCGGAATAGTTCCTTCTTTTTTTTTTTTTAAGACGGGACGAGGATTTCTTTATTAAGTATGCTCAATCAAGGTACATTTACTGGTTGCAGAAGTCAGGCTTGGGTGATAAGTCACATGACCATGCCATGTAAGTCGCCCTTGCGTTAGAACACGATTTAGTGTAGATCCATGACCTCCTGGTGACTTTCATACCACTTATTTTGTTCTTTCGCACTTATGTGGAATCCGACCCGTTTCACATTTCGGAGCTTTCGCAGAAGCGCACGAGCGTTCAAACCGGTTTAGTGAGGATTACGAGCATTCACGGCATGCCTTTCAGTCCCCTGAAACTTGTATCGGTTTTCTTTTTTACACTTTACTCTTGAACAGCAGCTGCCTTTCACCAGCTAGTCATGCATTTGCTAAACAACGAATAAATAAAAAACTCTCTAAAAGTTCGGTTAAGTCTCCGACTCTAGTCCTGTAGCCAGTCTTGGGTCTGATGAGCTGCCGTCAGCGAAAATAATTAGTCTCAATCCTTGTAAACGGCTGTTGAAGATCTACAACTGGTGTCCTGGTTCATGTTTAGAAAACCAGAGGCGATGAAGTACAGACGGATATTTAAATTAGTTTATCAGCTGAAATATTTTCCCAGAGTCTCGTTCCTTTATCTGCTCTATTCTCAGCGTGGAAACATTCTGGACGAGATCTCTCACACGGGTGTCCTTTTTAACACCACACAGCGATCCCCCCCTGTGTGTGGATGGAAGTGAGAGGTCTGATTGTGTGCACCCAGTTCTGTTTACCTGCACTTTGGACCTGAGGAACTGAACCTGTCCTTTAAGTTCACAATCCACTCAAAACCAAACCAGAGAAAGAATCAATAATGAAAGAAGGTGAGAGAGTGTATACTTAGTTTTTTTTTTTTTTTTTAAACAGCTGGGTGCAAATCAGTTTTCTGCTCCACATGACTTGGTGTAGTTTACATACCGATTTGCCTGTGCAAATAAACCGGCGTAGGATTGCAAACGGTAAAGCGGGAGAGTTACAGTATAAGGATCGCATTAGTGAGCAGCGACTATGTGGCAGGTCCGTAATATGGTCTTCAGGAAGGCAGGACAAAGCGACCCTATGCATGTGTGTGGGTCTGACAAAGTGAAAGAATGCAGATGGTGTGGTGGGTTTCAGTGATTATTGTCTCCCCTGTAATTTAGCCGTGATTCAGCTGCTGTCTGGAGCTTTTCAAGTGGCCATTTGCTCACAGTGAGCCATCAGCTGCTGGTCGCTAATGTTCCACCAGATTTAACCCTGACTCCAGAGTCACTTCTCTCTCTATTTCTCTCTTTGTCTCACCACTGGTGGAATTCTAACACTTTTTTTTTCCATTCTGGGCTGTTAATTCTTTCCACCGTGTAACATTTATAGGAAAAGAAGAACAAAGAACTGTGTTAATCCTGTATATGTTCAATCGTTGTTTAGTCTTTGTTTGTTTTCCCGAATCAAACGTTGTATTTTCGACTTTAGACTGTTACAGATATTTGATTAAAACGGAACAATTTGCTGTTATAATAACCTCCACGCTATTTGGAAGATGTTCTCAGTGTTCCTGTGGAGATTTGTGCTCATTCAGTTACAAAGGTGTTGGTAAAGTCATGAACTAATGTAGGTGAGGTGAGGAGGCCTGGGGTTCAGTCAGCATTCACATTCATCCCATAAGTGTTAGGGTTGAGGTCAGAGCTCTATAGCAGGCTGGTCACGATCTTCCATGGCAACCCATGTAAACCATAACATCATGGAACAGGTTTGTGGTCTCGTGGTTCAAGCGAAGAGAAAAATTCTATGATTCTGCGTCCAAAGACTATACAGTTGTGGGCCTCCAAATTCCTTTTAACCATTTGGGGAAGATCCACACATGCCAGTTAGAATCAGGTGTCCCAATACCTTTGGTCATGTAGTGTATTTTCTCCATATCTGGAGCGTCCCTCTTGCGATAGGAACACCAGCGTTTTAGCGTGATGTGTGTATTCAACATTTTATATCCTTTTACATTTATTCCAAGTGGGACGTCTGTGTGTTGAACCAAAGTTAAAAAAAGAAGGTGCATATCGTGTGTGTTTGTGTGTGTGTGTGTGTGTGTGTTTTTAAAAACAAACAAATAAAAAAAATAATTGGTGTCTTTATAAGAAGTCAAGTGTTCTATTGTTCCACATCAGCTATCAAATAAAAAATAAATGATTGATATAAAACGACTAAATGGGTTGTTATATAACTAGGGATTTTTTTTCCTGCACTTGGTCCAAGTTTACATTCTTTTTGTCTTTGTATTTATGACTATTTCATCATATGCAGTGTAAAATGAAACTTAAATCTCGACTTGTCTCTTTAAACATACCTGAAGCTCCAAAATCGTGTCTTTATTTCGCTGTGGCTCTTCAGAACTCACCAAGTTATTCGTTGCATCAGATTTCCTGCTTCAAGTCGCTATAATTTTAAGAATCCGGAGCAACAGGGAACGAGTTCAGACTGTTTTTGTGGTGTGTGTAAAACCTGTTTGAGAGTTACACAGCAGGACTTTGTATTGTCACTAAGATGTTTAAGCGTTCGCGTTTATACGATACGCACATTAACAGATGAAATCCCCCCGAAATGAAAGCCAAATGGACGGAAGGGTGGCGTCGTGAGGAGAAATTCAGCCAGAAAGAGCTGAAAGAATAAAGGAAAGTCGCCACATCTGGGCTGGTGTAAAAATCTGCCCCTGGAAATGCTCGGTGTCTGCTGCACGTGTGTGTGTGTGTGTGTGTGTGTGTGTGTGTGTGTGTGTGTGTATAATCTTAAACCCCTTCACCAGAGCATGAAACTCCTCACACATCACCACACACTCCTTAATCCAAATCTGGTGGAAATAACAGGAAGTCTTGTGACGCCACATTTTTTTCTCCTGGGTTGCTTCTGCCTTAACAAAACAACATTTCATACATACACCAGCCATACAGCATATGTAGAAGTGTGTGTGTGTGTGTGTGTGTGTGCGCAGCTGTTATCGTAGTGAATGAAAGTCCAGTTCCTTTTGCATTACCTTAATCTGACCTACAAATGCGACAGCTGCTTTCGGCACTGTGTTTAGCCGTGTGTGTGTGTGTGTGTGTGTGTGTGTGTGTGAGGAAACACCAGTAAGGATTGTATAGTAATATACTGTGCCATGGATATTACTCAAGCATCAGATTATTAGAGATTATTATCTTCTTCTCTCTCTCTATCAACATGTAAGAAAGAAAGTAGCTTGGTAAGCATGTGACAAAAATCACAAATTGTAACACAAACATTTGCACTTGTAGGAAAACTTCTGTTCCACTTACCTCAGGAAGTGGGAATTGGGCCACGCTTGTGCGCTAGAAATCGAAAACCAGTGCTTGTTTATTTGTTGACTTTGACATCATGCTGCTTGCTGAATTCTGGGGTCGAGTTGGCCGTCCTGTGATCAGATCCATTCATGTTCAGGTCTGTAATTATATGTTGTTCTTGTGTAGCCTTTTTTATTTAGTTGTTGTATCTAGTAGCCGAGACATTATCTTTGTGTGTGTGTGAGGTAGGGGGAGAGAGAAAGAGGTAGAGAGGGAGAATAGTAGGAGTACATTTGTATGGGAAAAAATGCCCAAATCTACTTAGTTACACAGTCACAGGGAGCACCGAACTTAATAAGTAAGTGTGCCAAAAGACATCGTGCTGTGTACATTGGGAGCTGTGCAACGTGTCCTATACTGACTACGTCTGCTATTTCAGACATGGTAACTCGAACAAGTGCGTGCTCATCATCTTTTTCAACATCCATGGCATTGTGCATTCATCCCCAGGGGCCAGAGGGTCAATCGCAAGTTCTGCTGCTATTTTTTTAAGGTGTGGGGGAGGACATTCAGCGAAAAAGACTAGAACGGAGCTAGTCTTGAAACTTTTTGATCGTTACAGCGGTTAGATTTTTCGTTCTTACGATGATTATAGCGACGGGACAAAATTGTCTGAATATATTTTAGTTCGGCAGGCAAAGGTTTTTTTTTTATTATTAACAAATGACAGTATACACTGGGTGCGATTAGGTTCCTTTGACTAACTTATTTGTTGGATTATATTTTTACGATCCTGCTAGGAAACACTTTTCTTTACAAGGGATTTTTCATAATGTATCACCTGAATACGTTTTTCTGTCTGATGTATAGCTGAAACGTTTTTTAGTATTTAAAATTAGTTGGATTTGATGATGACCTTGTGTCTGCCATGTATACAGTCCTGATGCTAACATGGCAAACAAACAAATTACAGTATACTACCCCATACTGACCATTCTTTAAGACTCGTGGGTAGGATACGCCATGTCTGGACCTACGATAATTTCCAGCTACGATGGGTTACGCATCTTAAATCTGGGACTACCTGTGTTTTTTTTTGGAATGCATTTTTACTTTACAGCATTTCTTTACAACTGATTTTGTGCTGTGTTTTACAGTGTGAGTATAATGTGTGTCTATATGATTAAGCATATGCTCGCAGAAATGTATTAAAAGAAACTTGAAAGAAGGAATTTGTCTTACTGTATCGGTTACGTTTTTTTGTTTTTTTTTTTTACAGAAAGAGAGAAAGTGTGTGTGTGTGTGTGTGTGTGTGTGGAGCGAGCGGTGCGGTGGAGGTTAGCGATGGCGCCCCAGGCTCAGTTAGCACGCAGCAGTCTGCTTTATAATCCCCCCCTCACCTTCCTAAAAACCTCCCCAGATGCCACTTTACACTGCGGAATTTAATTAACTCGTAGCACTGGAGAATGGACGTGTGAATCTCTCTCTCTCTCTCTCTCTCTCTCTTTCTCTCTCTCTCTCTCGGACGGATGATAATAAATTGGATGGCAGGACGCGGATGACAGGGTTAGCCTGGGGACACGGACAAGACAGACCGGCTTTCTCTCCATCCCTCCTCTGCAACGCTGCTGCTTCGGATGTGTGGACAGACGCACTATCTGGTGTGTGTGTGTGTGTGTGTGTTGGTCCTTGTGTGGGCCTCTGATAAAGCTGTCCCGATAATATGCCACAAATTCAGGGGCTTCTTATCTTTTCCTGGCCTGCCTGTTTTACTGTGACACACACACACACACACACAGCACTTTCTTTTTCCTTGCCAAATGACGCCATGTTTTGATTGGTTGTTCATTTAGGGAGTATTTTGTTGGCATAAACCTGGAGGCTGTGTGTGTGTGTGTGTGTGTCTGTGTGTCTGTGTGAGCGTGCAGTCAGTATCTCAAATGTCGGTGCAAGATGAAGTCATTGTACAGGCCGTTTCACGACGCCTGGCAGTTGCGATGACGGTGTGCACATACACACGATATAGAAGGAAGTCACGCCCATGGGAAGAGTGGCACGCTGCTTCAGAGAGCGAGAAAGAGAGTGTGTGTGTGTGTGTGTGTGTGTGTGTGTATATTAAGCTCCTGTTATTCATTTAAACACTGTTATAAGAAGCTTTCCAGGAGCAGGTCTTATTTATCTGACAAACAAAACAGTGGAGGGAAAAAAAAACACACGCACCCACATGCCCACACACACACACACACACACACGCATATCTTAATTTTACGATCCTTGAGAGGACTTTCTGCTTATTAAAACTACTAAATTATTGCTACTTTTTGCTCATAGATCTAGCCTTGAGCGTTTTCTCTGTGGGGACTCCCTGAGAGAAAACTGGGGACTTAAGAGATGTTCATATCCTTGCGGGGACATGGGTTTCAGGCTGCTATAACCTGAGGCCAGGCCTCACCCATCTACATTCCACAACTGCCTTAAATACCTCCCTGTCCCTTTCAGCCAGCTACAACCCCACCCCCTGCTCAGCCCTGGCTCCACTTCTCTGCTCTTTCAGTAGTGTGTTTGAGAGAGGAGAGAGTTTTTTGCTTCACATACTATGCATAACATTTGAGATTCCCCACGAGTAGCTTTCTTGTTGCGGAGGTATCACACAATGTAACTTAGTTAAAAAAAGTTTGACCCATTTATGTCCTTCATGGAAATAATTGAATAGCTTGCACTTAGACTTGGTGCGATAACTCGAATTGTATTTGCGTATGTTTTGTTTAGATTGTGTGTTTGTTCGATAGAAGGATCCCTGATTTGAATTCGCGTCCGAGTTGGAGAGATTAGAACACAGGCTCTTGTTTTAATTGGCGTGTTTTGTGACTGATGATGGTCGGGTTGATGGAGGACCGGGACATGAACACGTGGCTGATAAGAGTGATAGAGAGGGAGAACAAGGTGGGTTTAAATAGTGATGGCATGATGGGGAGAGAGAGACTGGAAAGACAAATGGTGTGTTTACTGAATGAAGTCACCCTGCAGGCAGGAGAGAGCGAGAGAGAGGGTCAGCCGCTGCCTGTTTTCACATAATGGAGGCTCTTGTTTTAGCTTCAACACACACACACACACACACACACACACACACACTAGCGTGATTGTGCGATTCTGCTGGCACGCTGAACCACAAATGGCTGGAGTTATGTCCTGCTGTGTGCGACACAGTTGAGTGAATGGGATTGTGTACACCGTGTGCTAAGGACAGTGAGTGTTTTCACCCCCCCAAACACACACACACACACACACACACACACAATCTCTCTCAGCCTGTAAAACAGGTAGCAACATCATAAACAGAGATTGAGCAAGACTGCCATACCAGATAAGATCAGTCAGCTGAGTGAGAAGGAGTGATTATATATATGTGTGTGTGTGTGTGTGTGTGTGTGTATATATTTTAAACGAAACTTTTTCTGTTTCCACACGGATGGTTAATGAGGTGACACCGGATAAACTGCACCTCTGCTAACTTTCATACAGATTACATAATCAAAGAATATTTGTTTTCGATGTCAACATGTATTTGTCTGTGACGCAATTATGCACTGAGATTCAGAGTGTTTTATTTATGTATCCGTGATACGAGGTGACAGAGATACGACAGAGCGCCCCCTGTCTGTGTTCTTTAGTTTACAAAAGCACAACATTTTGTTGTTGTTTTGAGTATACAAATAAAAGTAGACCCTTTTACAGATTCAAATGATGTATTGCTCTTATCTGTACGATCAAAAAAAGGCAGTAAGTTCGATTTGGATTTATGAGGAAGAAACGCTACAAAACGTGCTGGCGCGTTTGTTGACCCCAGAGGGTTAATTGCAGGGTTTGTGTGAATCATGGTGGGTTTTTTGTTGAGACTTTTAATAAAAAACATTATATTTGAGAAAAGAAAGGACTTCGTAACTAAATGTGTTGTGTCGAAGGAATTAATTTCGCCTTATATATTTTTTTTTAATAAAAATGGTCAATCAGAAATCTGCATTAATAGTGTAAAAATAAATAATAATAAAATTAGGTCCTTTAAAATATTTTTGCAATTTTGTCATATCACTATGTGAGTGTGAGTGTGAAGTCGAATGATGGCTATTAGAACGGCTTTTTTGGGTACCGTATGGAATCATTAAGTGAAGACAAAAACCCAATTTAGAATTGCATCATAAAATTAGCATGGCAACAATCGTTTTTAAGGGGCCAAGCATCAAGGTCTAAGTGCGGTGAGCAGTCACAGGAAAGCCACGCTACTCCAGATGTGTATGTTTTGACTAGTTCTCTGACTGTTGGTGGAACAAGTTGTGACTGGAAAAGTTTCCAAAGTTGACCCAATGTTGGCGCTAGAGTGTTGAGCAGCAGATCCTTCAAATTGGGTGTAAATATTTCTTTCATTCGTCTCGACCCGTTTGGCAAATAACATCCAGAAGCAGAAGAAACTGTGGAAATTTTGTCACTTTTAGTGCTTGGCCCCCTTAGAAGTCAATTGAAGATCATGTTAAAGATACATATTTAGGTGTGTGGTCTTCATTGTTGTTTTGGTTGATCTCTCTCTCTCTCTCTCTCTCTCTCTCTCTCTCTATCTCTCTCTTTTCACTCTTTTTCTTCTCATTACCCATCACTTTCTTTCTTAATCACAGTGTGTCCAAATGGAGCACTTTTAGTGTTCCTGAGGAGGAAGTTAAACTGCCTGTCAGTCCCAATACAGCTCTGGTCAGCCTAATATCTCTCTCTCTCTCTCTCTCTCTCTCTCTTCTCTCTCTCTCTCTCTCTCTCTCTCTCTCTCTCTCTCTCTCTCTCTCTCTCTCTCTCTCTCTCCCTCTGTATTACTCTCAGGGGTTTGTACACCAAACTTCTATACTCCCCCTCTTTTCTCTTTTGTCTTTCTTTGAGAAGCAGCTCTGATGTTAAAGGCCTGTAACAGGTCCTGTCTGTTTACATTAACCACGGCGTGCTCTGTCTCTCTCTCTCTCTCTCTTTCTTTCTCCCTTTTTCTTTCTTTTTCTCATGCTCAGCATCACTCCTCCTCCTCCAGTTTCTGCCTCACTGTCAGATAGCACAGGCAGTTTTTTTTTTTTCTTCATTCTTTCGAGACACACAAGCGTCATGTTCGTTCTTTCGAGATCACACGAGCAGACCGAGTACTGCGTTTCAGGGTTCACTTTCACACAATGTAAATCGGCAAGCTGACACGTCCCTCGAGTCGTGTCCCCATCCAACATGCACACACTTTCATCCAGAGACCGAATCACCAGCTCACGCAAGCCTCTACTGCTCTTTCAGAGCGCACTCCTGCTTCATTTCTGGATCGCCAAGTTTCTTTCTAAAAAGCACGTCACAAACTGATAGTTGTGGCAACCCCAGGCGGATGTTATGGCTGCTTGGACAGATGTTACAGCGGTCAGACGGACGTACAGACGTTATAGCTACACTGGTAAAATTATAACCGTGCAGGCGGACGTTATAGCTGCAGAGGTCAGTGCTGCTCAGACAGGCGTTAGGGCCACCCAGACTGATGTTTAAGCTACATACAGATGTTATAGTTGTGCAAGCGGTCGTCACACCCATGCAGACAATCGGTATAACTGCATATACAGACTGACATCACAACATCATAACTGCAAAGTCAAATGTTACAATCATGCAGATGGATGTTGTGACTACATCCAGGCCATTTGTCTAGACAACGGTGCTGTGTATTGCATCTGAATAAAACGCGTGTCCTTACGTGTCTCTTACCAGCTGCTAGTCACCGCAAAAGAACACACACACACACACACACACACACACACACAGTGTCTCTCACGTTCTCACTAGTGTAAATGGTCCTAGTCATCGCCTGCCCTCATTTCCTGCTAATTAATGTCAGTGGAATGTTATATTGTCCTCCCTCCATACCCTCACACACACACACACACACACACACACACACACTCACTCTATCCTTACATGAGAGCAAGAAGAAAGCCAAAGATGAGAAAAGAGCAGTGCTTTGTTTGCAGATGACATCAGCGTGTTTGGGTTCGGGGCACCTCAAAGCCAACACAGGAGAACTCTGACTAGCTAGCGACCTCACACACACACACACACACACACACACACACACACACACACATGGAGGAGAGATTGATGTTTACCTATGCTGATGAAAGCGTTTGTGCTGCTGTGAGTCACTTGGTTTGTAAGGAGAGTTTGGAGCTCGTAGGAGGATTTTTTTTTTGTATTTTTTTTAATTTATTTTTCTTTCAGAACTTGTCTCGACTTGTAACGCGAGATCGCGGAGACTGCACAGGTTCGACGTTATGAATCGGCCCCACATCAGCATAATAGACACATGGGGGTGTCGCCATTCGGCATTTTCTCACGCTAAGGAGAAAAAAAACATTAAGGCAAGACGCTACACGAGAACTGGGAAATTTATAGAATTATTTTTAATTAGTATTATCGTACATGGCGTTTATTATTATTTAATTAATTAATTATTTGTCCCCTTAATCGGATTTTGTTGAATAAAATGTATGTTTACATACTTTATCCGACCGAACATCTGGAATTTTTATTGTGAGGGAAAAATAACTTCTCTTCCCTTTCTGTTCTTTTCATCTCTCTGCCTTTTCTTCTGTCCAAGTCTCGCTCCTTTTTTTTCTTCTTCTTTATTTTCTATTCTTTAAGTGTTTCTCTTATTTCTGTATTTTTCACTCTTTCTGTTCCTGTCTTTTTCACTTCCCCTCTCTTTTTCGGTCTCGCCCTCTTTGTCTTTCTAACTCAGTCTCGCTCTCTCTTTCTCTCTCTTTTTCTCACTCTGGTTATTTTGGTCTCACTCTATTCTCATACTTTTTCTTTTGTCTCTTTCTCTCACTCTCTCTTCCTGTGTGTCTCTCACTTCCCCTGTTTCTTAGTCCATTTTCTCTTTCATTGTAGCTTAGTCTCTCGCTCTCTCTCTCTCTCTCTTCTTCCCTTCTCTCCTTGTGTTTTCTTTTCTTACAAATTTCATACTTTAATTTTTTCTCTTTCTTTCTTTCACACTCGCAATCTCTCCCATTGTATTTAAATCTGTCTATTTCGTTTCATTCAGTTGTCTCTCCCTCCCTCTCTCCCTCTTTCTTTCTGCTTTACGTTTGGTACATTTTCTGTTTTGTGCGCCACACTGTGTGAACCGTAGAGTGTGTTGCGAAGGAGACCCTAAGCTTTCGAACCATGCCAGAGATTTCCGGATCTTTCCTGACCTCTTACACAGAGTCTCCACTGTGAGCTTTAGCGCTTCCTCTTTAGCCCCTTCAGCCCCTCCACTCACCAGATTAGTCTCTGAGAGATGGAACTCACCACAACGTAACTATAAACGCATGAAAAAGATTGAAAGGTTGCGAATAAATTAAAATCTGAGTCGTGGTATGTGTGAGGTTTCACGCAGCCGGCCTCAACCCACCCCACCGTCCAGTTGGTGTTGTGGGCGTGGCTACAGCAGGAGGAAGTCTGATTGGGTATTTGGTTATCTGTATTTTGCACATTGAGCAACTGGTTATTTCCTACTTCCTGTGGGGTTGTGTGTGTGTGGTGCGGGCTCTCTCTCTCTCCCTCTCTCTCTCGTGGCTTATCTCTCTCTGTGTCGAAGTTGAACAGGATGACGATGCTGAGCGCGACCCCGGTGCTGGTACGAGGCTGACCCCAAATACACAAGCAGCGAGAGACTTCCTGTCATTCTCTTCTTTTGTCCCGAACATCCTGTCATGTTTCCTGTTGTTATACACCTCGAGGGTGTGTGTGAATGTGTGTCTAAAGTGGAAGGGAAAAGGGGTGATGGGAGAGGGAGTGTATGTTGCGTGTGTGTGTTTGGAGTGTTTTTCTGGATGATCTCTCCGTGCTAATTGTGCCGCATTCTCAGCATTTTCAGAATTCCGTGCGCGCGCGCGCGCGAGAGTGTGTGTGTGTGTGTGTGTGTGTGTGTGTGTGTGTGTGTGTGTGTGTGTGTGTGTGTGTGTGTGGACACGCCTTCACATTACGAAACCGAAAACTGTTGCTGTAGTGTGTGTGTGTGTGTGTGTGTGTGTGTGTGTGTGGACACGCCTTCACATTACGAAACCGAAAACTGTTGCTGTAAATGCAGCCTTTGGAGATTTTTTTTTCTTCTTTTGACTTCCCTCCTTTCTGTGTTTGTGTCTCTTTCTTAGTCTCTTTGTTTTTTTCCTTTCTGTGTGTGTGTGTGTGTGTGTGTGTGTGTGTGGATTGTGGGCTGTGTTTAATCGGCTTCTGGATCAATACTGCTTAGCTGTCTAGCACTATCCTGTTAATCTTCACTAATCACCTGCAGGCGGCTCGTGGGTTAGCTCTCCAGCTAATCGTACCTGCTAGCTAATCGGCTAAAGGTGCGAGTGAAGGAAATAGAGCCGTTTCTGTGAGTGTAGTGTATTTTAGAATGCAGCTGGAAAGTGTGTATCTGTGTGTATTGTACGAATAAGTGTGAAGGGAAGCTGGTGTGCAGCTGCTTTTCCCCCGAACAAAGGATAATTTTGGTCAGCCAATATCATTAACCTGGAAGGAGGTGGATGGTGTTTGCAGATGTATCAGAGGGGGTGTTTAAGGTGAGTTTAGAGGCAACACAGGAAGTTGTGGATGTATCTGAGGGTGGGATCAAAGGTAATAGACGGTGTATTGGAGGTTGGGGGTGCTCTCTGAGGTGTGAATATATCGGAGGTTGAAGATGTGTGAAAGACCAGAGGTTGTGAGTATCATAGTGGCTATTAGAGTTTCTGGATGTATCGTAGGAGGTATCATGTGGTGGGTGTAACCTAAGTGGTTTTAAAGGTTGTGTGTGTATTGTAGGGGGAACAGGAGGTCGGGCCACAATCGGAAGTTGTTTCGGATGGAATTATTGGTTGTGAATGTATCAGATTGTGTCAGTGTTTGTGCATGGATCTGATTGGAGGTGGTTGGTGTAACTGGGGAGGTTTTGGACGCTATAGATGTCGCCCCAGGCTGCTCATCAGGGATAAACACACATCATTCCCTTTAATTGTTTTGTAAAGCTGCTTTGAGACAATGTCTATTGTAAAAAGCGCTATAGAAATAAACTTAAACTTGTATCAGAGGCAGAATCAGAGGTTTTGGTGGAATTAGACTGTGTATTGGAGGGTGGGTTGCTCTCTGAGGTGTGGATATATCTAGGTGTATCAGCGGTTGTATCTGAGGCTGGATCAGAGGTTGCAGGTGTATATCGGTGGTTGTTTCTGAGGCAGAATCAGAGGTTGGGGGTGTATCGCGATTGTATCTGAGGCAGGATCAGAGGTTGCGAGTGTATCGGCGATTGAATCTGAGGCAAGATTGGAGGTTTGGGGGTGTATAAGCGGTTGGGGACGCAATTAGGAGGTTATAGATGTATCTGTAGATGTATCAGAGAAATGACAAACACTGGCTATAAATGGACAGCAATATATTAATCTATATTTAGAAATATTATATGCTGTGTGCCATCAACCCTGTGCGATCGATTACTTTCTCCTCCTGCCAGACCAGCTGCTCTGAACATCCACCTCACGTCAATAGAGCTGTCACAGGTGTCTGGTTTATAAACGAATCAATGTCCTGAGTCGGATTTAACTGGGTTTCACCTAAAACACAACATGCAGCTTATACCAAACACACACCAAAGCAGGAAAAACATTAGCGTTGTGTGCGTGTGTGTTTGTGTGTGTGCGCGCGAGTGCGCGTGTGTGTTTACTAGAAAACTGAGGCGGTGCAAAGTCGTTTTCTGTCTGTGAGCATGTGTGTGGGCGAGAATGTGATCTACAGTCACTCATAACAAGTAAACGGACAGTCCATCAGTACTGCTTTCATTTTTGCGCGCACACACACACACACACACACACACACACACACACACACACACACACAGAAGAGCACCCAATATATATGGTGTCTTGATAAACCCAAAATTTGTATCTTGCAGGAACAAAATAAACATTTCACAATCTGTATTGTGCTCATTTGCATAACCAATCCTGATAGGCTCGTATTGTATGATGCAATAAAGGCAAGTTTTTAGCTCCTCCCCTTTTCTTTTGAAAACACATTTATTGTATTTAAATGCAAACTCACAGAATCGCACCAGTGATTACCGTTATAAATAAAATACTCTTCGAAGATTTTGTCACTGAGATGAGAGCAGGGATGGACGCAACAGGTCTGGAACGTGTGTGTGTGTGTGTGTGTGTGTGTGTGTATTTAAAGCACTCTGAACCCACATCAGAAATCGCTGTCGTTGGCAGGACAGTTTTAGCAATGCAGCACTAACATTTTCCGTCAACAACAGCAGCTATAAACGAATAGAGGTTCATGGTATAAGGAAAAATAAATAAATATATTCTATATATTTAATTAATTAATTAGTGTATCCATTATCAAAATTAGCATTTAAAAAAAAAAATCAGTATTTTTTATTTGTATAATGATGTAAATTTTAAATAAATAGTAAAAAAAGGAAATATTATAATTTTACTATATTTCTCACTGAGCTTTTGTAACCTGTTACTTAACACGATACTTATAACATGGATGGGTTTAATCCCAAAAAAATAGCCTCCTGAAAAATGTATTTTCAATTAAATTATCCGGGGGGGGGGAGTATAAGTCGCCCATTTTGTTCCTGCATCCACCCACCACCACTTATCTTCTCTCCACACTACCCATTTTCTCCATGCATATTTAGATTAGATCAGATTAGATTTTATTCAACTTTTATCATCTACTTACCACTGCCTGTTTTCCCAACTCCAACTATTTGATTAGCTGATTAATGAGTAATGGCAGCGAGCACGAGCAACGTTCAGCGATCTTTAATCCTCTCATCTTACAGTGAATATACTGTCCGCTACAGAGGCTGAAGACAAAACAGAAACGTTGCGTGATATTATTCGTTAAAGACGTGTGTATGCGTATATGCCGCAGACCGAGTGTTAAAAAAAAAAATACCTCCCTTAATTCTCTCCATTAATCGCAGCTGAGCCTCGTTATTACATCATTTTCTTACTACTTCCTGTTTTCTAACATGGCCATCAAAGACATCTTTCCCCGGTTCGTGAAGAGGTTTATAACAAGAACGCATGTTAACCACTAGAGCTCCAGATGTGATGCTGATGTGGCACGCTGCTGCTGCTGATGGAACTTGTAGCCAGTGTATGTGCAGAGCAGATTTATTTTTCCCTGAATGTGATTTATGTCTTCTGTAACTCCGATTAGTTCTTAGTTTCCTCAGCATTTGGAAAAGAGGTTGTGTGTCGAGTGAATCTTAGGTGAAGTGCGTGTGTGTGTGTGTGACAGACAGAGAGAGAGAAAGAGAAAGACGCACCGGTTTTACTTGTTTTTGACATTTGTGTGTAACCCCAGAGGGAAAAACAGTTATAGTTTAGACTAAATGTTTATTTCTTAGACACATTAGACTTAAAGGCGCTGATAGGAGGATGGAAAACATTACTCTGTCCCAAATACGGTACCTTACACAGCCTCTAATACTGTACCTTATGCAGCCTTTAATACTGTACCATACACATCTTAAAGTTCGGTAGATTACAAATCCTCTAATGTGGTACATTACACAACCTCATATACAGTAGGTTATGCGGCCTCAAATACAGTAATTTCCCTAGTTTCAGATATAGTAGATAATGTAACCTCAAATACGGCAGATTAAACTCCCTAAAGTATGTTGGATTACTTATGCCTCAAATGCAGCAGATAATACAGCTTCAAATACAGTGGATTACACATGCCTCAAATATGGTAGACAATACAGCTGCAAATACAGTGGATTACACATGCCTCAAATATGGTAGATAATACAGTGGATTACACATTCCTCAAATATGGTAGATAATACAGTGGATTACACATGCCTCAAATATGGTAGATAATACAGTGGGATACACATGCCTCAAATATATTAGATAATACAACCTCAAATACAGTGGATTACACATGCCTCAAATATATTAGATAATACAACCTCAAATACAGTGGATTACACGTCTCAAATATGGTAGATAATACAGTGGATTACACGTCTCAAATATATGGTAGATAATACAGTGGGATACACATGCCTCAAATATATTAGATAATACAACCTCAAATACAGTGGATTACACGTCTCAAATATGGTAGATAATACAGTGGATTACACGTCTCAAATATGGTAGATAATACAGTGGATTACACGTCTCGAATATGGTAGATAATACAGTGGATTACACATGCCTCAAATATGGTAGATAATACAATGGATTACACATGCCTCAAATACGGTAGATAATACAACCTCAAATACAGTGGATTACACATCCCTTAAATATGGTAGACAATACAGCCTCATATATGGTCGATTGCACATGCCTCAAATACAGTAGATAATCTTTTTTCGGCTGCTCCCATTAGAGGTCTCTACAGCGGATCATTCGTCTCCATACTACTGTCCTCTACATCTGCCTCTTTCAATTCAACTACCTGCATGTCTTCCCTCACCACATCCATAAAACTCCTCCTTGGCCTTTTCTTTTTTCCTCCTCCCTGGCAGCTACTGATAAATACAGTAGATAATACAGTCTTATATACAATAGATTGCACATGCCTCAAATATGGCAGATAATAGTCTCATAGATTGCACATGCCTCGAATATAGTAGATAATACAGCCTCATATATGGTAGATAACATGGCCTTAGAAAATGACATTATGCAGCCTCAAATACGGTAGATTTTAAAATACAGTATATTAAGTATTTTTAAAATTAGTCTACTTTTAATTATAATTTTTAAAAAGAATACATATTTTTTTCAAATTTTTATTTATTTTAAAACTTTTTTCTTACTTTATTTAAAAGCTTAGTTTCTTTTAAAGTTTAAATTTGTATTTATTTTTGTTTAACATCCTGTAAATAGATTGAGCCCCTGTGGTTTCGGCTTTATTTGCACATGCTTTGTGTGTGTGTGCGCGCGCGTGTGCCGAGCATTATTTAGCAGAAAGGTCATGCGCATTATAAAAAAATCTGTGCCCATTAAGAAAATCGCCTTTTAACATCCTGAGATCCTCTTGGTTGGCCCCCAGATGTTGTCCAGATGTGGCACAGCAGATCAAATCCATGGTTGGAAAGGCACTGTTATGCTCAGCCTCTCGTTTTTGCGGTTTTGTATTCAGGTGTGTTTTTTTTTTTTTCTTTTGTCCAAACTTTGTTTGCTTTTGTGTGCGTGTGCGTGTGTGTGTGTGTGTGTGGTTAGTGGGAAGGTCTTGTGGTTTCCCTGGGTGTAATGTGTGCTGCCTGATCTTTGCACCGATTTCATCTTCAAAGGAATTTGTTTACCATTTTTATGTAATAATTTGACGAACAGTTGATTTGCTGATTGTCGTGTCCATTGTCCTAAAATTGTTCTATTTAAATTAGTTTGTTAATTAACACTAATATGATTTTAACTTGGTTACAACATCCTGTTTTCATAGTTTTTTTGTTTGTTTGCATTTTTTTTATTTTTTATTTTTTTGCTAATTTTTGTATTTAGCTTTGCTCTGTTATTTTTTTAGTTTAACATTAAGTTAAAGTTGTTTTCAATTAGTTAAAATTTTTCTTTAGTATTTTAGTATTGTGTGTGTAAACTCCTGGTCTAACTTGTGTGAGATCATTTAGACTTTAGTACTTTAGTTGCAGAAATTTAAAGGGGACGGACGACTTGCTTTAGTTGTGTGTAGACGTATTGAGAAAATGATGTGGTGTTCACCGTGGGTGTGGTCATGAAGAGGAGAAAACGTGCTTAATTAGCTGTAAACGTTACTAGAGAGCAGCACTTGAGCGAGCAACGAGAATCGAAAAGCACTTCTAGTGTTTATCTGATTTTACTGTGGACTGTGAAGTTTGTGACCGTGGGAGTGACATCATTGTGTGTGTGTGTGTGTGTGTGTGTGTGTGTGTGGTGGACTTCTGGCGAGAACTCGTTTGGGATTCGGCAGCATGAGATCATTTGGCTGGCGAATATTATGAATGAGGCTTTGTGCAATAGGGTTCTGCAGCTGTGTGTGTGTGTCTGTGTGTGAGAAGAAGCAAGGGACTGTATGTTCATAGTGTGAGTTTGTTGCACACTCGTATCTGTTTAAATCTGGCAGATGAATCAGGGTTTGTTTGAGTGTTTGTGTGTGGACGTAATAGATGTATTCAATTGTGTTTGTGTGTATTAACCTGTGCGGTGTGTGTGTGTGTGTGTTTACAGAAATAAACAGAGTGAGGAAGGACATGTACAACGACACAGTGAGTGGTTTGGTAGATAAGCACCCCCTGGAGCTCCCCGAGGCGAACGGCCCCATCGTCCACCTGCAGGAGAAACTCTTCGTCCCGGTTAAGGAATACCCTGACGTGAGTGATGTGCACACACACACACACACACACACACACACTTCTCTACTGTGTTCTTTTATTGCCCTTAATTGTAGAGAGGTGTTTAAACAGTCGGTGTGTGTAAAAGTAAATACCTCCGTGCTGTAATCCGGCCACACGACAGCTGCTGCTCTCACAAACACTAGTGTGTGTGTGTGTGTGTGTGTGTGTGCGCGCGCACCAGTAGTCGAGGTGCTGAAAAGTGCCCTGCCAAAATAACTGTCTGGAAATATAATACAGTCTTGGAGAGCGGTAGGGGACCTGGGATAGAGAGAAAAAGAGGAAGGGATGGAGAGATATTAAAGAAGAAAGGGAGGGATGGAGCGATATTAAAGGAGAGGGAGGGAGAGATGGCCAAAAAGAGAGAGATATGTCAAGAGTAAGAATTGAAGAGAAAGATGTCAAAAGAATGAATGAGAGAGAGAGAGAGAGGGAGGAAGAGATGGAGGAAGAGATGGTAGAAGTGAAAAGGAGAGAAAGATGGAAAGAATGAAAATGAACGAGAGAATTGTCTTTCTGACAGCTTTACGCGTACACACACACACCCCAATCTTTTGGACATGTACGTCTGTTTGTCCTTCAGCCATAACAAAGGTTACCACATGCAGCCCTACATATTGTGTTGGGTGTGTGTGGTGTGAGAGTGTTTATGGTGTGTATCTCTCTCTCACACACACACACACGCACCTTAGACGATCTCATCTACACGTGCGCCACACACTCTGTATCCGCTCTCACGCAGTGTGTTTAAGGTGTGTGTGTGTGTAAGGCATGTTTGAAAGAGTGTGTAAGTGTGTGTTTGATGAAATTCTCAGTTGACCTTTTGATTGAATGAGGTTAATAGAGTCACACAGCAGCAGGTAAACGAGTGAAGAAGAGCTCTTTCCTTTCTTGATTTTTTATTTTATTTATTTCTGTCCTCATTCTTCCTTTCTTTCTTTTGCTCCCTGAAATTCTTTCTTCAATTTTTTTTCTCTTTTTCTTCAATTTCTGTTTTTCTTTCTATGTTGTTTTTCTTTTTTCATTTTCTTTTTTTTTCTCCAAATCTTCTTTTTATCTTTTTCTTCTTTTTCAGCAAAATCTTTTTTTTTTTTTAATCACTTTTCTTTTTTTTGTCTCATTTTTTTCGTCATGATCTTTGATTTCATCTTTGTTTTTTTTTTTAGCAATTTCTTCTTATTTATTTTCACTCTTTCCCCTCTTCATTCTTTTTCCTTATTATTGTCGTCAATATTTTTAATTTTTTACAATTTTCCCTTTTTTTATATTTGTATTGTCTATTTTTTTTTTTTTACATATCTGTTCCTTTTAGTGTTGTAACGAACGATTATTTTGATGATCGATTAATCAGACGATTGTTCTTTGATTAATCAATTAATCCGATTAAGAATATATATTATTTTATTAGATATTTTGCTTATAATAAATATATAAAACCCTAATTCTTGGTATTTAAATGTAAAAATGCAAGGTCTCAATATTAACGGTGTACATCTGTATTGGTTTTGATAATAATCGCAGATGGAATGTTGACGACCGTATTTGAAATAATCAATATAAAACATTGTTTTGACAATTCCTGTGGAATTTTTTTTTTTATTCTGTTGTGAAGATATAAGCATCTAGCATTTATATAATTTTGTATAGTAATTAAATGATAAATGCATAAATAAAATATACAAACATTATAAACCAGCGTTTGAATGTAGTAAAACCGCAGTGCATCGCGTTGGAAAGGAGAGAAATTACTGGTGTAGCGGACAAATGCTTTAAAAAGAGAATGGACTGAGAAACACAAGCCTGATTTTAAATAAAAGGGAAAATGTAAAAATACGTAATCATTCGCTAGAAAAGCAGAACAGTGACTAAAAATTGTATAGTTTGTTATTGCTTTTAGATTTAATGTTTGTTTTAATTGAATCGAGCGCTGATGCTCGCGAGTCACGACAAATCCGGTGCGACTTTCCCGAAGTTACAAACGGTTTACTCGAGAGCACTTCATTAAACTCCACCGTTTACACGTGATGAGGATTCTACAGTTTCTGCTCACCTTTTCATGTGCTCGTGCATCACTGTGGTACTTCCACATACCACACAAGCTCTGCGTTACATAACTTGTAGGTCTTCTTTGTTGTGTTTAGTATTAAATGCTCTTATTGCCTTGGATGACTCGGAATGCACTTTTTCTTGGTGCGGGTTGACTTTTATTCTCCTCTAATCCACGATTTTATCGATTAATCGATGCAGGCGAAGTTCCTTCTATCATTTAAATTCTTTTGGGTTCTTTTCATCGTGTCCTTTGACCTTTTTCCCTTCTTGGTGAGTTTGTATAGAATAAGACAAACTTGGATGATGGTGGTTGGTTGGTGTCTGTGTTGTGAGTGCACGTCTCTCTGAGTGGTAAATATTTATTGAATATAATCCCAGATGTGGTCCTGGTTGTGGTTGTTGTTTAGAGCTGAAGGTCATCTCTTCTTCTGGCCATGGTTTCCTCCCATTGTGCTGGGAATGTTATCAGGAGTCTCAGCAGGAGTAAGGAGGGGGGAACTGGAATCTCACTACTTCTTCCAGATTAAATGTTTTCTTTCCGTTCGCCAGCGTGCAGACGTGTCCTCCCCTTCTTTCCTCCACTCTTTTTGTTCCACTCAGTTTTCCTCAAGGTTCCTCGACCCTTCCCCCATCCCCCGCCCGTCATGTAATAGCTAATTAGATTTCCTCGCTCCCTCGCTGCACTGCGTCACGTCGGTTTCTCTAAAATAACTCCCCATGTCACCATCTCCCGTCTCAGAGTTCCTCTCGGCCATCTTTCAGTCTCAGCGCTCATATAGCCGTCTTTTCATCCGAGTCCAACAATTTTTTTTCTTGCAATCTGACATTTTCCTTCTGAGAGACCCTCACACCCATCTTTTTGTCCGAGTCACTTGTTTCAAATTTCTACACAACCATCTTCCATCCGAGTCGTTCTCTGCTTCACATTCCCTCTCTAACGTCTCTCATCTGAGTCTCTCACAGACTGCTTTTGTCTCCGTGTCTCTCACAGACTGCTCTTGTCTCCGTGTCTCTCACAGACTGCTTTTGTCTCCGTGTCTCTCACAGACTGCTTTTGTCTCCGTGTCTCTCACAGACAGCTTTTGTCTCCGTGTCTCTCACAGACTGCTTTTGTCTGTTTCCCTCACAGCCATCTTTTCTTTTCAGAGTTTCTCAAAACCATCTCCCGGAGTCCTGTACTACAATCTTTCACTGCTGTCTCCTGTCTCCCTCTGAACATGTTTACGAGCGAGGGATTTATTTTTTTTTCTTCCTGTAGTGAGATGTTTAATCCGATAATTCTCATCTTCAATTAAATGCAGTCATGTCAGAACGGAAATGTGAGCGAGGTGTCGAGATTACGCTCAATGTCATTTCCTGTCCTCTTACACCTACCCCCCCAACCCCCTCTCCCTCCCTTCCTCCACCCCCCCCCTCTCTCTCTCTCTCTCTCTCTCTCTCCCTCTCTCTGTTTGTCATACTCTATATTGTACCCATGTACAGCCATTTATCTTTGACTTCAGAAGTTTTCCACCATTCATTCTTCTAAATTAACGTCGTTTTCCCCTTTTTTTTCCCCGTCACATCCAACATTTTCATTAACTTTGTCTTTTTTTTTCATGTTTTTAATTCAAATCTTGTGCTCAAAGTTTTTAACCGAATATGCGTTCATATAAATACCAGAGGGCACAAAAGACTCAGCCTGCATGACTTCTTCAGGCTACTCGCAAGCAAATCCTTATTTTAACTATTCTAGATTGTGATTGGTCGTACAGTGCCTGTGAAAATTTCGCAAACATAATGGTTTTTGCTAAACATAGCTACATTCCTTTTGTTTTAATGATATGAAGAGATACTTTAAAATATATAAATGTACAGATTTTACACTTTTATTGAATAATTTCTTGGTATCCGGACAGTTTGTGTATGCAAACCTACTTTGCCATGCCTCTCGGAACAACTTGGAGATTTCTTTCTTGTGATCCATTTCATCCCAGAGCAGTTCAATCGGATTTAGGTGTGGGGACTGGGCAGCCCATTCCATTACACCAGTCAACTGTTTGCTCTCAGAGTTTGGACGTACGATTCAAGTCTTTGTCTTGTTGTATGATTTAGTCTGGTCCACCTGGAATTGCATGGTGTTGAAGTATTGAATTGGTCATGTTGGTTCCTTTCACCCAGTATAAATCTTTAACCTTCCCTGCTCCGAAGCAACCCCAAACCATTAGGCTTCCACCTCCATCTTACTGAAGCTCTTCTGTTTGAGCCAATATTGTGCTAGATTGTATGATGCCATGATTATTACTTTATCTATTTCATTATTACGACCCATTTCTGGTCGTATTTTGCTCAGTCGTGCCTCACACCGCAGCGGACACGACCCCGTGTGAAATTCCTCACCCCTCTGCCGCTCCTCACACGTCCCCAATGCTGACGTACGTCTCTGATCTCGGCGTGTGTTTCGAGCAGAATCGTCCTTTGATCTCTGATGTCAGGATTTTTTGCGCCAGGATGCGGTGTCTGGCTGCACCCTAAATCCTGTCGCTCTCTTAGTTAGGTAAAGCCGACCTTGAGACGACCTCACTTTTAAGGGTGCGGTTTATTGCAGCGGCGCGGTTGGTACAGTGCGATCATGACTGGGATTTCATTTTGTTTGTGTGTGTTGAAGGAGAACAATGGGAATAAAAAATATGGGTTATGAACATGGAGGACCATTGAGCACACTAGCACATCCAAAGTCTCGGTTTCTCACACACATATGCGCACACACACACACACACACTTTAATTTGCAGGTTATTACTGGGGCTTTTGAAGCGAAATGACTCCAATTGAGCATCTCAAATGAGTTCTTGCTTCTTCTGAATGCCCACTGATTCATCAAATCCAGCTAAGACACACACACACACACACACACACACACACACACACACAGAGGGACTAAAAGTCCCGTGCTTTTCATCCGGCTGTTGAGACTTTCATTTCGAGAGCGTGGATTGCTTGTGCAGATGTTTTGGCGTTTCCATTACTCCAGGCCGAGTCCTGATTTCAGGAGTGTAGTTAGGAGACGCGTCATACTTGCAGCGGAAGTGTATGACAATTGTGAGAGGAAAAAGTGAGAGAAAGATCTGCGTGCATCTTACACATTCGGCCTCATAGTTGGTGTTGATGAGCTCAGATTGTTCTTCAGGAGCGGTTGAGGGGTGAATCCCGGCCACCTGGCAACCTTCACACCTTTTCACAGCCATGTGTCACTGGTACCACATGATAGTTCAGACGTTCATGCAGAGGATGGTGGAAAACGTTTCCTTGTGGCCTCACACACACACACACACACACACACAGCACTACACACCTGACTGTCTCTATTCACAGGATGCATGTCATAATCTGTCAGATTAGACTATTTGAGCTCGGAGAAGGGGGATTTTTTTTTTTTTATATTGGTCAAAAACACACTACGTGTGCGTTTTTGATTCAAAAGCCAATCGGGTGTGAGGAAGATTCTAGAAGGTAATGAGGGGGGGTTTTGTTTTTTTCAATCCTCTGTCCTCCCCATAGGCTCCAGGAGGAGTATTACCTTAAATCATCTCTTGCGTGTAATCGGTGCCGGGTGCTGTTCACAACTTTAGTGCTAATGATTTATGATAATGAATTTTCCATCTGGAACTGGATCTGACACACACACACACACACACACACACACACATATATATATATATATAATATACACGCAGGAAAATTCTTACCGTGTTAGATAGATAGATAGATAGATGGATGGATGGATATGGTGACCCTTCGCCCTACTGCCTTTGCAATATTTGAATTCTATAGTGTCTGATTTGACGTGCGACTTTTTCTTTGTTTGTGGGGGGGTTTCAGAGAAGAGAGACCCGTGAAGCTGTGACTTGGTGTAGTAATATTTCTTCAGCGATGCAAACACGCTTTCACATTCATCACGGACGTCCTGTAAAAAAATCATAAGCAGGTGCTTGGCTTGTAAAATCACACACATAATCGCTCGGGGTAGTAAATTCGTTCCTGGAACACAGTTTTATATATTTATTTTTTTAACACAATTTCCAGATACTCTTGTCCCTCTTTTTTCTTTATTGGCCTTGTGCTTCTCCGTCTGTTCAGACTTTTGATTTGAACACCTCAGAATCTGTAACCAGCCGTTTTTTCCTTTCTCGTAAAGCGACAGCTTCTGTTTACACACAAGCTCCTAATTTATTGAGGGTGGTTTCGCCCTACATTTGAATGACACCTTTCTGAGGTGGAAAACCTATTTGAAGCATCGTTTCGGACGGCTGCATGGCACCGACACTGGAGACTCCCAACAGTGTTCCGAAGAAACGAACGCGTTCGGACAAATACCTTTGCCCAAGTATTCAGACAAAAGTTAAACCACAATGCGAGTTTCTCAATTGCTCTACACCGACCTCTCACCATTCGCCTGTTTTTTGGCTTCCTACGCCGTCCGTCTCTCTAAACCGAGGCACTGTATTACTTAGCCTCAAGTTAATTAGTAATTAGTTTGACCGCTCAATATCCTGTCACCTCTTCACACCTCTTCACCCCCTGCCTCGTTTCTTATGCGCACTCTTTCATTCTCCTGCCAAGCAGGATAACGCGTCTCGAGATTTTAGCCGAAACGCGGATGTTTCTCTTTTTTTTCTGTCTTTTTAATGCAGCCACATTTAAGATCTTTAGGGCCCAGGCAGGAGAGGTGAGAGTGATGCAGCGCTCAGGAACATCAGTTTGAAGAGGCCATGATGGAAAGGAGTCATTTGACTAGACCTTTTTTTTTGTTTTGTTTCATCCAAGTTTTAGATTGAAAGAGGTTTTCTTACTTCTGTTCTCTCTTCTACATTACTGAGGTGCAGAAACACGCTCACTTTTTTTTTTCTTCCACCTCAAACACCCTGTCTCTCTCTGGCTACACTAAGCCGATAACATGTCGTAAACAAAAACCCATTTAGTTGTGACTCTAAGCCCCTCTCGGTCTCAAGTGTGTGTGTGTGTGTGTGTGTGTGCGCTTCGCCTTTTATTTTTAGGTGCATAGCAAACGTTCCGTCGACTCTCGAGTCCACTTAATAATCCGCCTTGATGTTTTGTAAAACCAATAGAGAACAGCTCAAGAGGACTGACTCCGGTGGTTGCCATCAAACCGCTCTGGGTTTCTTTTTTAATGTTAGCATAGACAACAATACTTGCTCATGACCTTCTGCCCTCCCTGTGTTTCAGTGTCATATTTCCTTTTAAATGTAGTTTAATTTTATTTCGAATTGCGCACTAGATCTTTCTGCTGCTGGTTTTAGGATTTTCAAATCGGTTTACTTGAATACAGACTGTGGAAAAAGGGATGAATGTGAATTCTGTGCGTGGGCAGATCATACATTTATTAGCCAGCTCACTGGACAAGTCTAGCTAATACATTAAACCAAGCGTCCAACGTATCTCCTAACTTGATTGAATTGAACCCAGAGTCCATCAGGTAAAGTCAGATCTGATTCAAATCCTCCTACCTGGATTGAATTGAACCCAAAATCCAGGGGTTAGATTTAGACCCGTTCCAGTTTTTCCCCTTTGTAGCATTAAACCTCAAAGTTCAGTGGGGTATATTTGGACGTGTTCCAGGTCGGATCACCTCATGACTTATACAATACTGAGTGAACCTCATTCCACAGAAACAAAGATTGTGCTGTAGTCCAGCAGGTGGTTTCTGCTTAGCTAATCTACAACTTAAAAATAGCCTCCCCAGTTAGGGAGATGATTCAAGTCTTTAGCATAGTGGAACATCTCATGTTAGGCAGAACAAGTCAACAACATATTTGTTAATGTGGTGTATTAGTGAATGGTGTTGACCTGAATGTTGGACCTTCATCAAACTTGGTATGTTTAGTGACTCTGAGGTATGTGCATGTCTGCATCATGTGGTTTTATCTGAGAGCCACTTGGCAATAATTTTGAAGCCGGGATTTGCAGTGTTTGGGAGGAAAAGAGCATGGACCGAAAGAAGCTGCATTATGAAGCATAACCCAGCCATTGATCTCCGTCCGAGGTTTAGCCATGAGCTTCCGAGTGTGCAGATCCGTCCGCTCTGCTCTTTAGCCCCGTGTTGTTTTGCATCCCTGTGGCGTCGCTCAGAGGCTGCCCTTCCTCACAGAGAACTTGTGCTGGAGTCAGTGGGTAAACACACACTTGCACATGTTCCAGCTTTTGAAATCGGTCTTGTTTACTCAGGCGTGCTGCTTTGGGTTAAACGGACATATTGACTCATACTTTCAGAGAAATAAATTAGTCAATGTTGGATCCACATGCCAAGCCAGTTCCAGAGCCTTTCCTGTATCTCTGGATGAATTTGGCTAAGGATTTAGCAGTTTCTTAACTACTCGCGGTGCTTCTTTAAAGCAGCGTGATTGGGGTGAAGTACCAGAATCCATAGCCTTTTTGGTATTTGAGCAGACTTGTGTGTTGGTCCATGTTAGTGTTCAGATTTTCACAAAAAATATCGGAAGTGGGACTTCAGGTTGGACACCGCAATGCTACGTACGAAGTGGTGTTTACAAGAAGAACTTTATTCATTGATGTTTACACACGGTCACCAATTTAAATACTAATACATAAATAAAAAATTATACATAAAAGAAGATTATAAATTTAGATTGACTCTAAAAATAAAAAAGTTAGGTTTAAGTTTGAAATTTGTTACTTTCTTTGGCCGAAGTTAAAAATGTTTGCCTAATTCGTTATTATTATTTTTTTCTCGCAATTCTGACATTATTTCGCGTGAACATCTGCCATTTATGGTGTATCCACCGAGAAACATGTCGTCAGGTTGAATTTTGGAGCTGTTGGTGTCTGCTTCCCTCTGTCTTGTTCCGTCTCCTCCAGAGCTGATCTTTTAGAATCTTCACTCTAGATTTCCCACAAGCTGTAATGTTTATGTAACATTAGCTGTTCACGAAGCAGGCAACCTCATTGTGTAACTCATGGTCTTGTCCATCTTTTTTCTTTTCTTCTCTACTTTCTGATGAATTTCCGTGTGAAAGTGTTGGCGTCCCCTTCTGGCTGTAATTACTGCCTGGTTCCAGTATCCAAAGTGAGCAATTTCCCCCAGTGCATTAGAGCCTTGCTCTCTGTCATGTCTAATCAGCATCAGCATACACATTCTCACGCACACATACACACACATCATTTGTGTTGAAGATATTAAAGTAGGGCAAAAGTGGTTTGTCTTCCGGATGAAAATGTGGAAATATTAAAACCGGTATTTTCATTTGGATAGAAATGAAGGCGGACGTGAAGAAGGTTTTTAATTGCCATTTATACATTACAGAGTAAAATTCTTTTTTTGCATATCTTAGCGATGTTCAGGTGGGGTCAGAGCACAGGGTAGGCCACGATGCAGCACCATTGGTGCATAGATGGTTAAGGGCCTTGTTCAACGACCCAAAAGTGGCAGTTTGGCGATTACCGTAGCTTAAACTTCCGATCAGTAACCGAGAGCCTTAACCACTGAGGTTCCACCACCTCAATAATGAAACTTGCTCATTTTTATAGCTCTTTCTCCATCTTTTTACCTCAGTGTGTTTTCTCCTTCTTGGTGTTTGTCTGGATTTATATCTCTTTGCTGTCTTTCTCCTTAAAATCACTCCACCTGATACAGGCTTTTCTCCTTCCTCATTGCACCTCACACTGCTGATGTCATCATCTCCTTGGCCTGGTGGCTGTGTGTGTAAAAGATCTAAACAGACAGGTCCTTTAGGCTCAGGATACACAGTGCATTACACGACCGTCTGACCACACACACACACATTCCTGTGTCTGAGCAGTCGAGGAAAACACTTATTGAACCTTTAATGTAATGCAGTGCAGAAGAAGAGTGTAGACTTCAACAGGGAAGTACGACTCTATCCAGCTATCATCTCCAGGACCAGTGCCTCCACCCTGCTCCGGCTTCCCATCCGTTTCTGCCCTCCTTCTGACTCGACCCTTCTTTTTTTTTTTTCTCCTAATAAAAATAATCTTACACTGCTCTAACCAGAATTTAGCGTTCAGGAAAATACTAATACGAGTCGTAAAATCTGAATGAACTGACACCAGTGTGCTCCAAGGAGTTGAAACAAAGCAGGACACAGATGTATTATTCAAAGTGTGTGTGTGTGTGTGTGTGTTGCTGTAGGGTTAGGGTTAATCTCGGGGGGGGGGTTAGCGTAATATTTATGCCGAGCCGCTCGTCAGGGAAATCTGCCCTATAGCCTTTTGATATATTGTGTATGTTTAGACGGCGGAATTTCCTTCGATGGTGATTAGAGCTAATGATTAATATCTGAGCGATTTGGGGGCTCAAGCACATTTGTTGTTCGGATGTCAGGTTTTAATGCAGAACAGCTAGAGAAAGTGAACAACCCTGCTGACTTAAGGACTGTGCAAAACACGTTCGCTTTTTGTGCTTCACCTATCGCACTCCATACATTGGCGAAGACGTAATCTAGCCACGAGAAAGTTGGATAGACATTTTTGAGCAGTTTTAGAAATTCTTAGGATTTTTACGATCTAATTAGGGGTGGGCGCTATACCAGCGTGAACATGACTACCGGTGTTGTGTTGTGCCATAGATTTCACTATAGCTATAATGCTGCATTTTTCTAGTTATACAAGTTTACAATTTATATTGTAACTAAAATGTACCCAAATGTGATTGTTTTTTCCAAAAGAATTTTCATAATATAATATCGATGTTTGTCGGTTCAGTAGAAAATATCTTGATATGAATTTTAGCTAATATCGCTCCCCTCTTCATCAAATGCACTTTTTACTTGGAATGGTGTGCAAAACAAAAAACATCCAGCAACCGATACGGAATGAAATTAAATGTGTAGCAGCAGTGCAACAGAAGGCAGAGAAGTCAGACTACAATGAGTTATAAAAGTTATTGCATGTTACTATTTTTATTGTTATTGCTCTTAAATTATTGTACATAATTATCAAAGATATTAACATTATATATGGGGCATGAAAATCTATTACTATATCATGTAGAAATTGACAGATTTAATCAGTTTTGCAAATAGTTTTACCGATTGCTGGAACTATTAGCAAAAATCCATATCAATAGTTTTTCCGGCTTCCGGTCCACTGTCATTACAAGAGCGACCTATAGGAGCCGCCACATGCTATTTGTTTTTACGCATTGTGACTGCGCGCTGCACCGAGAGCTATATTATATTTATTATTTCGAATGTTTTAATTCTATAATTATATTTATCTATCTAACACATTTTCGTCAAGTTTTTTTTGTAATAAAGTTCACTACAATTTTACGTTATGTTTCTATGGTTTTTACCATCTGACCTTAAAGACATGCTCTCCTGTGGTGCATTGTGGTTGTACGAGTCTGTTGTTGACCCCCTTTTTTTTTGGGTTATTTTTGATCCCACCCATTAGAAATTATCTGCAATGAGTCCCACATCCTTGGCGTCACCGCGGTTTCCACACTAATACACTTGAGTTGGTAGTAATTATATTTGTCTATCTAACACATTTTCGTCAAGTTTTTTTTTGTAATAAAGTTCACTACAATTTTACGTTATGTTTCTATGGTTTTTACCATCTGACCTTAAAGACATGCTCTCCTGTGGTGCATTGTGGTTGTACGAGTCTGTTGTTGACCCCCTTTTTTTTTGGGTTATTTTTGATCCCACCCATTAGAAATTATCTGCAATGAGTCCCACATCCTTGGCGTCACCGCGGTTTCCACACTAATACACTTGAGTTGGTATTTTAAGTACCTCCTGGCATTCCACTTCTATTCCCACAGGAGGTCCTTCTCTAATTATGTGTCATTGCTCGAGTCTAACAAAACCAGGCGTTTTGATGGGCCACGTCTTCGCCCTGTCAAGCTGTCTCGCCGAGTGCCGGAATCATGTGTCTCAAGTCGTGTCTCACGATGCCTGCGTGTCTGCGCTCCGTTTTGCTCAGCGGCCGAACGCTAGCTGTTATGAAAGCAAAGAGATTGCATTTCCTTCAATATCTCGAGCGCAGTCTCGTGTCCAGTGCAATATCCTGTTTTCTAAAAATATCAGCTATTTTTCTTTTATTCATTACTAATGTTCTTTCTCTCTCTTTCTCTCGCAGTATAATTTCGTAGGCCGGATTCTGGGGCCACGAGGTCTCACAGCGAAGCAGCTGGAGGCAGAAACCGGCTGCAAGATCATGGTCAGGGGAAAGAGCTCCATGAGGGACAAGAAGAAGGTGAGACTCTGGAAAAAAAAAATTTTCCCCACCCAAGTGGAGCATGAGACGCTTCGTTTTCCTTTACTTCGAATTCAAAATTCCCCCAGAATATTTTTGTTTATTGTTTTATTTACAATGAGCATTCAAAGTCCGGGGCCTTGCTCAAGGGCCCAGCAGTGACGGCTTGGTGGTGGAATTTGAACTCGCCCCTACTCATCTTCCAGCTCCAGTTCCCCTCCCGATCAGCTTTTCCTCATCCTATCCCACCACAGAGATACACTATATGAGCAAAAGTATTGGGACACAAGTATTAGGATGCTCCCCTTTGCCTGACCTTTAAACCCTAAACCTTTTCCAGCATGACAACAAGACAACATGAAGATATGCTTTCTGCGGTTTGGAGTGGAAGATCTCCTGCTATAGAGCTCAACCCTATTGAACATCTTTAGGTTGAATGTGAACACTGACTGCACCTCAGGCCTCCTCACATCACCTACATCAGTACCTGACTTTACTACCACCCTTGTAGCTGAATGAATCTCCACAAATCTGCACAAATACACTCCAGAATGTAGTGGAACATCTTCTCAGAAGAGTGGAGCTTATAATAAGGGCGAATGAGATGTTCATGTATACCAGTCTTGCGGTCAGGTGTCCACAACATTTTGTCACTGTTTATTGTATATGAGGGGAAAGTAAGAGAAACTTCTGAGTAGGTAAAATGTATTAAAAAGCAATGAAAGGATACAGGCAGATTGTAGACGTGTGTGTGTGTTTGTGTGTGTGTGCGTGTGTGTGTGTTGCTGAGCTACGCATGAGCAGATGTAATAGAATCGGGCATGACAGACCAGCTCAGGATAATAACCGGTCCCTGTGCGCTGCTTCCATGTCTGATCAAATGCAGCTCAAATAGAGGTCTCTGAGACAACACAGCCGAGATCAAACCCAGCTCTGTCCTCCTGTCTCTCTCTATCTGTCTCTCTTTCTATCTCCGGCTCCATCATCATGCTCTGTCTTTCTCTGCTTCTTTCTATCTTTCCATTCCAGTAACTCTTTAGTCTGTTCTTGATACTATTGGCTCCGTCTCTCTTTTTCCCCTTTTTTCACAGACTGTCTCAGTGTCTGTTTTTTTTTTTTCCCCTTTCATTGACTGTCCATCTGTCTCTTTTTCCTCTCCTTTACTGACTATCTGTCTCGGTGTCTGTCTCTCCCTCCATCTTTTACCGTCTGTCTTTTTTTTTTCTTCTTTCTTTCTCCCCTCCTTTAAAACCTGACTGTCTTTGTGTTTGTCTGTCTCTCTCTTTTTTGCCTCTTTACCTGGATGTCTATCTCTCGTTCTCTCTCACTTGCTTTGTTTTTCTCCGTGTCTTTTTATCACAGTGTCTGTTTCTCTTTCTTTCTCACCGTCTCTCTTTCTCTCGCTCACACACATTATTGCTGTAATCTTTGCTTTTTTTCTCTCTTTGTCAATCTTGACTTTATCATGCCTCTTTCTGTTTGCCTCGGTCTTCCCAAATTGTTGCTCTCTTTGTCTGTCTTTACTTTCTCTCTCTCTCTCTCTCTCTCTCTCTCACACTCTCTTGCTCTGACAGTCTCTCATACGCTGCCTCTCTTCTTTCTATTCGTTCTATTCCCGTCAATCCCTTTCCTTCTCTCAATGTGTTTTATATTGCTTTCGTTCCCTTCTGCTATTGCTTTTTCCATATCTCTCTCTCTCTCTCTCTCTCTCTCTTTTCCGTGATGTGTGCGCGGATACGTGGAGTTACCCAGCTTTAATCCGGTGCAGGAATAGAGCAGTGGAATGATAATGATGTGTGGGCTTCACCGCTTCACTGTGTTCAGGATCGACTGCAAGTGACGACAGTTTGGACAGAAATAGGATGTTTAGTGTGGGAGGGTTTTGTGTGTGTGTGTGTGTGTGTGTGTGTGTTACCTTCTTACTCATCTTCCACATCCTCCTGCTTCTCTTTACATGTGGAATCTTATTTTCCTTCAAAGTTCTCTCTCTCTCTCTCTCTCTCTGACACACACACACACACACACACACACGCAGTTAGTAGTAGTTTAGTCTGGCGGGTTTTTTTGAGGGTTTTTTGTTCTTCACGCGCTACTTTGTTTGTTTGTTTTATGCACTCACACACAGGAAGTCTAGGAAGTAGCTTCTGTTGTTGATTGGAGGCGTGCGCTTCCTGTCTCGTTGAGGTACATGGCCGATTTCCCACTATTCCCGGGACAGAGCGCCACACAATAAAGAGGGGTGTGTGTTTAGGTCCAGTCGCCACGGTAACGGAGTCTGCGGCGACGAGGGACGGGAAGGAGGGAGGAAGAGAGATGGAGGGAGGGCTCGCTCTGTTGTTCAGCTCTCGCTCGGCGCATTAGAAAGCGTGTCAGGTGCAAGTCCCCTGCCGAGTCCCACAATACACTCGTTCCAAGCAGACACCTCAATTGGGCACCGGGAGGGAGGGATGAGGGGGTTTGGGAGGGGAGAGGGAGAGGGAGGAAGCAAACTTAATGGAATTAATCAACACTGGCCATCTGAAGGCCTCGTGGTGAAATGAAGTGGCGTTTTTATTTACTCGTAAAGCTCGACCTTGTGAAATAATCGTCTGGATCGGACGTGTAAACGATTCAAATAAATTACAGTCTTTATCTGATAAAAAGGAGAATGAAATATATTTTCGTCTCCTACATTACACACAATCCTGTTTTACTTCCTGCTGAAGGGGACATTCATTCAAATACCACAGACAACACCAGCACAAAATCCCGTCTGTCTGTCTGGCTCTCTGTCTGTCTGTGACTTGTCTGTGTCTGTTGGAGACTGCGATACAGACTGAGACTGTCTGATGTCTATGACTCGTCTCTCTTAATGTTGTCTCTGTCTGTGACTTGTCTCTATGGTTCCGTCTGTCTGCGTCTTTTCAGTTTCAGCATCTTATGTGCCTTGACTTGTTTCTTACTGTCGTCTTTCTGTTCGTCTGTAACTGCTTCTCTACTTACTTTCTTTGTTTGTCTGAGACTTGTCTCTCCAGGCCTCTGTCTGTCTGCATCTTTCGTACTGTTGTCTGTCAGTCTGTAACTTTTCTCCATCTCTATCTGTCTGAAGTTTTGTTTGAATCTTGTGTCTTTGACTCGTGTCTGTCTGTTTGTGACTTCTTTTTTTCGTTTGTGTTTGTAACTTGTTTCTGTCTCTTTGAGCTTCTAGTTTTTCTAGTTCTTAATGTTGTCTCTTTGTTAGTCTTGTGTCTTCGTCTGTCTGCATCTGTCTTATGGGTCTGTGACTTGTCTCTCTGTAACTTGTCTCTGTCTTCACCTGACTATAGTTTTGTCTCCTATTTGTCTGACCTATCACTGTCTGTCTGTCTGTCTCTATATCTTTTGACTTTTTGTCTTATCTGCCCATCACATGTCATTCTCACGGTTGTCTCTGTCTGTCTGTAACTTGTTTCTCTGCGTCCCTGTCTGGCTATAGTTTTGTCTGCATCTTATGTGTCTGTGACTTGTCTCTCAGCCTGTTTGTGACTTGTGTTTGACTGTGTCTCCTTGTGACACTATGATGTGTAGTTGATGTAAGTTGCATGAGTCTCTACCTGTACCGCAGAAAAACTCTCACTCTGGCTGATTAAAGATCCTGAACCATGAGCTGCTTCAGGTGTGATTCCTGGTTCAGGAAAGCTCTGTCCTGGCCTGTCTCCCTGCCTCAGTGTCTTAATTTCGAGACAGTCACCCTCCCCACCTCCTAACGTCTCAGACGGATTTGTCTTTTTTTTTTTTTTTTCGAAGCTCTGAAACGCGAGTGTGGAAAAATGAGGACTGGAGCTGCTTTAGTGCTCTATACTTCCTCTTCTCACTACAGCAATGGAAAAACGAAAAGAAAAAAGAAAACTGACAGTAGACAGATTTCCGTTTCACACTTCTTACCGCAACCAGCACCACCACCACCACCACCACCCTGTGTTCATCCTTGATGATGATGATGATTGGTGGGGGGGGGGGTTGCATGGCGAGGAGATAATTGTTGCTTTGTGAATGGATCTCATGCTGACAGTCTCCTGCTGCTTTTCCTTTGAGGACCAGGGCAGTTAGCGGCCGTTAATGGCTCTCTGTGACGCCCTTTGTGAGAACCAGACCAGTGTTGAAGTTATTGACACCTCCTTCAAGCCTTTCTGAATGGTGTGTGTGTGTGTGTGTGTGAGAGGAAGCATACAGCGTTACAGAAATTTCACAGACTACAGGAAACAGTGTTGTACAAGTGTACCAGTACTTTTGCTCAAGCTACAAATCCTGATGTTGCTACAGATGTCAAGGAAGTGGTAGCTCATTAGTTTTGGACTTTTGATCTGAAAATCCAAATGACACCACCACCAGATGCCCCTGCCGGGCTCTTGTGCAAGGCCCCTAAACCTCAACTGCTCACAAGGTGGCACATACTACCTCTCTCCCCTCACTCTTTTTTTTTTTTCTCTTTACCTTTCCTCACTTTTTCTCCCCCACCCTCGTTCTCTTATCAATCACAGTAACACTAGCCAACCTTGCTGGTCTGGTAGCTCATGTATGTGGAAGAGGGCAGATAGCGCTTTCATTCAACCGTTTTTTTTCCTTTATTGCAGGAGGAGCAGAACAGAGGGAAGCCGAACTGGGAGCACCTGAACGAGGACCTGCACGTTCTCATCACGGTGGAGGACACACAGGCACGAGCCGAGATCAAGATGAGGAGAGCCGTGGAGGAGGTCAAGAAGCTCCTGGTGCCGGCGGTCAGTACCTTCGTTTTCTTCTTCCTTTTTTTTTGTTTAAGCTCAACGGCCATGCAGTAGCCGTGTGTGTGCGCGCGTGTGTGTATCCTCAAGTGTGAAGAAAAAGAAATCCTTTCAGCAGCGTCCGGCCGGCACACACATGGAAATTATCATCTTACTGAAATGAGTTCTATTCCTACAGTAGTCTCACATTTTGTAATGCACTTTTACTTGCTGACTCAGCAGCTTCATTTGAAGAACAGCTTTCAAAAAGAATGCTTAAAACGAACTATTAATCTATAAAATTACCCTGTGGATGAAAGACACGGGTCTCCTAGTTCAAGTGAAGAAAAAACTTCATTACCACAGCCAAAGACATTTTATACAATCGTGTGCCTCTAATATTGTGGTAAGAGTTTTGGAGAATGAGAACATATGGCTGGAAAGTCAGGTGGCCCAGTATAATTTATCCATATGGTGTAGTTTAAAGTGTCTTCATGGTCTCCTAATTCCCTGGATCTCAATCCTGTCTATGCTATAGAAATATCTCCACACATCTTCGTAGTCTAGTAGAGTCTAGGCCTCATGGAGGACCTGTAAACTCTTAGGCAGGCGGTTTTAATGTTCTGATCTCTGTGTATTAAAAAATTTATCCGAATTTACTTTTGCATTTGTATTGTTACAGATCGAATTCCCACCATAACATGCCACTCTATATAACCTCTAATACCAAAGATCCAAAGTTTGTGCTCTAATTGACACTCTTTGTTTGTGGTTCAAAAGGAAGTTTCCGTTTTCTCCAATAACGTTCTGTTTTTTGGGGTTTTTTTTTCCTCTCCAATGAAATTTATTGAAACTGCAGTTTTGGAAGCAGTGGGGAATTTTGGCCGAGCGCGAAGCTTTGCTGTGAGAAGACTTCAGAGAGATTTCAGTATGCATATCGGTAGATTTAATCCCATCCAAGAGCTTACCCCTAACCGCGTCGCAGTGTTGCATTATGGGAGTTTGCGCCGGAACTCCCGCTAGAGAACAAATGGCACCGGGCAGCATGTCCACACATTTCCGTTCTCTTTCTCGCTCTTTTTTCTCGGTTGCAGCACCTGACTACCCGCCGCGAACAGAAGGCCGAGGCAGCAGTATCTGCTGATTGCCAATGGGGCAGCACGGTAGAGGCCCCTGACCTCTTGAAATACGGCCAGGAGATTTTCCATCTTTCTGCTCTTCATTTTCCATCTCGTTCTTTTACCTTCTTGGCTTATTTAGACAATAATCCTCCGTAAAATTCCGTCCCAAATTGAGGCTTCTACAACAGAGATTCGTTCTCATCAGCCCGATTTCTGCCATTTCTGAAATAATCGGCAGGCTCATCTGACGCATTAAAACCGCAAGTGCACGTTCTGCGCTGGCATGAGAGCGCAGAGCTCTCCCGTACCAGCAGGTGGCAGTAGTCTGTATTCAGCATCCAAACAAGAGAACCCGGAAAAACTAGGGACGTTTACACCTGCCTTATTCGTGTCAAGTCATGTCTGCTAAGTTGCACAGACAAGAGCAAGAAAGATGAGTTCCGTCGTTGTCGGCTCATCCGCTGAGCTAAATAGCCAATCGGAGTTCTCCTTCTCGCAGACAAGCTCCACCTCCAATTCAACATGAAGAATCTTCTGAAAAACAGCTGACCCCATCAAACTAGAGACAACAGTGCTGAACACACTGAAGATACTAAAGCCAACCGGGATGGTGTGTCCCGGGCTTTAAGTTCTTATTCCTTGTTCTTAATCTAGCCTAGATTTTATTGGTAAAATTTGAGCAATATCAGAAGAAAATCAGCGTCAAAGCCCACGTGGGTCGACCTTTAGTTAATGTGTTAGCATTTCTATACTCTAGAGACTCTGGATGCTGTGTTGTTTAGCTCAGAATGGTTCATTCCCTATTCAAAACAAACCTTTGGCACATTTATTCCATAGTTATTCAATTTCTTTCTAATGTTTTTTTGTTTTTTAAACCACAAGAGGTTGATAAAGGACATAATCATTGCAGGGCAAATGTGATTAAGACACAGCAGGATAATCTTTCTTCCTCAGCGCCCGTAATGAACGCCATCTTCTCCTCATTCAGAAGCATGAAATTACCTTTATTAAATATCCCTGCCAAACACAGAGGTCACAAGACTCCAGGTTTGTTCTCAGAGATGAAGATGATGAGGGGGTCGAAAAGGGATGGGGGTAGGTTGGGGGGTAGTAGGTGTGCAGTCAAAATATAGATGGGCCTTCGGTTTTGCTATCGATTATTGTTTTTTTTCTTCCCTGCAGGCAGCAGGTTAAAATTTGTAGTCTCGGTTTCCCTTCTTTCGGAAACGACGCAGGAATCGGCATGCGAGAACCCGTTTGTGTTTATTCAGCCTAATTCAGCAAATGTATTCTTCCGTGCGCATACAGGTACCGAAACAGTGCTCTGGTGACTGCATAAACAGATATTTCAAAAGGGGTGCAATGAAATGTTGTAAGGAATCGAGAGATTCAGCTCATAGACCCTGTGAACTTTTCAACTCGGAGCGCAACCGAGGGAAGAGACAGCAACAGAGGAGGGTGAGCGAAGCGGTATAATGGAGAAAGAGAGAGCGTGGAGGAAATTGAGCTACGCTTTCATGTGTGGTTTGTGGTCTTATCCCACTGATTTCCCCTTCCCTTTTCATGCGCGCACACAACCTTCTTCCTCCAATCTCTAACCTTCATATCTCACAACACCTTACTGCCGTCACCCGGCAGCTCGAACCCTCTGCGGCAGCTTGCACTCGCCGCTTCACTTCCAGTCCCTCCAGCTGTCTTGTACCGCTTCAGTGCCGCCGTTTTTTTTTCTTTTTCTCCGAGTGGCTACAGAGATGATGAACCCAGCCTGAGCATTAAGAATCTATCATCAAAACATTGCCGATGGACAGACTTGGGGGAGAAATGAGTTGTACAGAAGTGGCAGAGGGTGAGAGAGGCAGACAGAGTTCTACATGTGTGGAACTGTTGCATCCGTCAAAGCAAGACAGACCAAACCTTAGAGCGCTGGGTATAAAAAGGGGGGAATACCCTTGAGGTGGGGGTCCTTGGTGATTCCATAGCAACTAGGGGTGGTATGATTCATCAATTCAACATTTTCTATGTAAATTGATTTCTCCTCGCTACCCGCTTTACCACCGCTGCTACGTGAATAGGACGTATCGCAGCATTACGGAGACCAAGGCGTGTCCCGAGTGTCACTTGGAATATCAATGAACATGGGTTAGTTTTTGCACTACAAAGGCTTGTCTTGTGTTGACGTGTGTTTGATCGATTCACCCAGTCTAGCCTTAACCTTATCTTTTCAGGTATCTCTGCGTTTTCTTGCCACAGCAGGAATCCCCCCCAGTTGCCGCCTTCACCACAGAGATAACGCCGGTTCATGTTTTGATGTGTGAGCCCATAAAGGCTTTATGTTGGAGTCCTGTTTATTAATTTATTCACATATACAGTGCTTGCAGTCTCGCATAGCATTTTTCTGTCCTCTCATTATTTTCCTCTCAAGCTGGTGCTTGGATTTTTGAGAATTGACAGAGTAACCCTTGGGAAAAGGCCTCTGAGTGTTACGATCACACAACCCACGCAAAATTCCTCTGTAATCTCTTGAAACAACGACTTTGCTTCCTAAAAGTTCTTTAATATAGCTGGAGGAGGGCGGGGGGAATCCAATCATTTTTAGGCCAGTTGTTTTCAAGAATGGAAGGGGGACATGTGCTAGGAGTCCTTCCTGCATGCTAATTAGCTTCTATGATTGTCTTAGCTTGTCATAACCTCTGGTTTCAAGGATATCCTTGGCTGGCTTCCTGTGTTCCAGATGAAGAAACGAATCAGTGTGTCCCTACTTGAAGGTGTTTTGAGACTGTATATTGTACAGCATGAAAGTAGGGTTATTGGGGGGGGGGTTACTTTTTCTCAGCGTGTGGCGTGCGCTTTCATCACCTTCCATCGTGCTTTTCTCAGCACCCGGGTTCATCTTTAAGGTCACGACTAATCTACACTCAAATAAAAGAATAGAAAGGTATTTTCAAAGACGCAGCTTACACCCTTGGACTGTGAGGCGTTTTCCCCCCGAGCCCTCTTCTTCCTTCATGCGCTAATCATGAGGGTACAGAGGAGCTGGTAAAGAAGGATCCTTCACCTTCACCACCTCATTAACGAATCTAGGCCACTATGAGTGCTTCCTTTTAAGCTTGGCTAATTAAACGCTGCGTCACGGGAGTTTTCTGGACTAGCGCAGTGTCGCGTTGTCACATAAGCGCTCTAAGAGAACATCGGGGCTATTTCAAAGTAGACCTATGACTCGGTCTGTAAATGTACCGAGGCTGCAATGCATTTTTTTTAACTGCTCTATGAGAAATCAGTCATCTTGCTTCATCATGTTTTTGAATTCTTTGCTACTTGAAGGCAGGGGTTACCGAGTCAGCCAAATTCTCCTTAGTCTCTTAAAAGGCCACGTAGAGCTTCGGGGTTAGGGGTGGAAAAACAAATGGAGCGAAAACAGAAACTTCGCAACCCTCGGCTTGCTCTCACGAAAGCAGGCTTTCGACAAATGGACTGTATAAGAAGCAGGCCTACTTGCCTCAAGCTTGCATTTGGGGGGCCCCCATTCCCCCTTTTGTCATTCTTTCTTCTTTATTGCTCTTAATGTCTTCCTGTTAGTGTACTTAACTTATTGTTTGGGTCATTTGAAGTGATCTTACTTACTTACCCTGACTTTGGGTATTTGTAATCCCTGCCTACTACATTTCCTCGAGCGCAACTTCCTCTCTTACTGTCTCCATCTGTAAGGAAAAAAAGGCTTCTCACTGGGGAAGAGAACTAGCAAGAAAGAAGATATGGAGACAGACAGATGGTGTGTAATGTATGACAGCCATCGTGGTTCTGTGGGCGTCTCGTCCTCCAACAGCCAAATTTTAGCTGTCAGCTCTCTGCCTGAAGGCTGGCTCAGAGGCCTGTTATGGCCAGCCGGCTCGTCGTGATCAATAAACACCTTTCTCCTGGTACGCGCATAATCTCGTTCGCCTCCTATCAGGCCAGTATGACAAACGAGAACAAAATGCCATCTGGTCGCTTGCTGTGTGCGCTTGCGAGCATGCTTTCTCAACTAATTGTCCCATTTCTTTGTATTCCCCCGTTCCTCCTGTCACCTCGGTGCTTTCCTGGCAAGTGCTTTGCAATCGAGCCGCGGCAATGATTTCAGCCATTACCTCATCTGGTTTGTCGTTACGGTTTGACATAACTGTAATTTTATTCATTACCTCACTTGGCACTCGCACTGACATTATGTTGTTTTTTGCAAAAAACGCACTGAGAAACACCACAAGACCCCAACACTACTGTAAGACACAGTGACCCTGCAAGCTCAGCGCTAACTAGGGGTGTAACAGTACACGTATTTATACACGTTTTGCCCTACCTACAGGCAAAAACATGTTCAGCTACAGGTGTGATGGTAAGATGCCTGGTCCTCGTTCACTCCTCCTGAAGAACATCAGCTCTTCTTCTGCCTTCTCAAATCATTAAACAGCTTTGACAGCCAACTCAAAGCTCTATACTGTTTATTCCTTCAATTTTTCTTTCTTCCCCTCTTCTCCTTCCCTTCCCCGTTTTTCTTCCCAAAGCGAACGGTGCAGAAGTAGCATGCATTAAACCGCTTTGATCAGTCCAGCCAGTCGGGATCAAACAGCAGAGAGGTTTCTATTAAACTTTTGACGTCTCCTTTTCTTAACACGAGAGCCAGATTTCAGTCAGCTGAACCTGCTTTATCAGTGCAGCCCAGACGCTTGTCTGCTTCCCCTTTCCCTCTGCATCGCCATGCGCTTTTTCAGCATGGTTGAGATTCAAATTCCCCTAATAGTGTGGCAATTCAACTTGACCCCTCCATTAGTGCGTCGGCTGTGCTCGCCTTGCCTGATTGAAATTCAGTTTGTCAGGAGCAAATTACACCCCAAGCCATGACTGACACCATCTTCACACAGATTTACCTTCACATCGTCGCTCCGATTTTCTCATAAAGTTTACGGTGCAATACCCCTGATAGCTTTTTTTTTTAATCGTTTGATAACGAGCTTTGCTCATGCATAATTATATAGTCTTATGGTACTGTTTTTGGCATTCATCACTAAGCTATTATTAGCCTGTAACATAGCATTGCCTGTAATTCGAGTGCGTTCTTTCTGAGCTAGATCATGCTTCCCAGCACTATTATGTTGGATATTTAGCATTAAAACCTCAGCTAGAGCTGCCAGCATGCCTCTGTGAACTAAATGCATCTCGGCTGTCTCTCACCAGTCAGCCTTGGCCTGGGTATTTAAAGGAAAGGTGAAGGACATAAGTACAAAATGATTTGGAGCACGTCCTCTGAGCTTCTATATCTGGACTACCTCTTTGGACATGCCAACTACCAGGAATAACCACAAGAGACCACTTGGCAGCTGATGGTCTGTTACAACCGATGATGATATGCCCCTGTGTATTTGAGACTGCTATCACTTGAACACCAGAGAGCTCTATTTTAGTAAACCCCGTAAACTGTTGTCCCTCTTCTGTCCAGGCAGCTGTCATACAGCCCGTCCTTTTCTTCATTCATCCCTTTTTCAAGTCTCTTCCATTTTTATCACTTTGTATGAAAGTCTTAAGAGGCCATGCATTATATATTTTTGTTTTTTCATGTTCATGACTTTATCATCTTGCGATCTCGACGTGACCGACATCAGTGGACCCTGCATAAGAGCATGTTCTACAGCAGTGGTCCCCAACCCCCGGGTCAATTGGTACCCGGCCGCACAGAAAGAATACATAACGTATATTATTTTCGTTTTTTATTTATCTGATTCAAAACGTTTTTTTGGGAGGGGGGAATTTCCGGATTCTCCGCCACGTGTCTGACTCACTCTTGATGCATGTCATGACGCTACCTTCTTAAAGGAGCTGCTTCGGCCGCTAACACACAATACATTACTGCTAATTTAAAACCCCCAAGCGAGCAAAATGAACAAAAAAAACACCATGGTGGATTCAAGTTTATTATAATATTTAGAAAATACCAGTTTCTATGCCGGTGGTATTATTTTATTTTGTTGTATTTATCTGCCACACCTTAAAGGCCGGTCTGTGAAAAAATTCATTAAACCGTAAAAAAGGTTGGGGACCCCTGATCTAGAGGCAGCATGATCGCATTCGCTATTACTGTGAACTTAATTCAGACCTAGAGATAAAATTGTAAATTCGATAAAGATTTCAGACTCCAACAAGTACTCCATGATATACACCAGGCACAAGGTTTTCTCGGGATACAATTATATCGTGAAAAAAACAGGTTTTTATGTCGATCATAAGAAAAGTACGATTTGATGTCAAGTCCACAACACAACCAAGTCGAAACAAGAAAGGAAAAAATATAATGCATGGTCTCGTCTGTATCTTGGACTACATCTCTGGATATTTGCTCAGATCCTGATGGTCTACATTGGCAACTGACCCATATTTATCTTTTATGTGAGCGCATCTGATCGCCTAAAACACCTTCCATTTCACACGTCAATATCAATTTAGATTCATGTTCGTCATGACCAACAAACAAAACTTCATTTCAGAGAAAATCAATCACAGTAAACATGAAGTAGCCCAGACGTTGGATCGGGTAAGTGAGAAACCATGACCGCTACATTGATTTCCGATTTGTTGGGAAAATGTTTCTAGCACTGTTTGGATTTTGGGAGCTTCCTCACAGGTTTGCTTGAACCGATTCCCATAATATCAAACTAATCATTTTTTTCAAAGGATCTGATCCAAATCCGTGTCGTGGCTCAGGCCTGGTTTGGGATAAAAATTTTTGCTTCTAGAAAGTTCTGGGATAAAAACCTGATCTCTTGTCACGTCGATGCAGAAAAAAGATTTCGGGAATGTGAAGAACGTAGTCCTCCTTTTTCATCTATCCAATCTTTTTCTTCTTCTTTCACTGTTACACTCCACCTCTTTCCTTGTTCTTTCCTTTCCCAGTCCCCCCCTCCAATACAAATGCATTGCTGCCAAACCAGGCCTGCTGACCAGAGGTCATTTCTTCTCACATGACCACGCTAATCCTTCCTGTCTGGCATGTACTTCAAACACCCAACCCTGCCTGCTGCTCTGATCTCCGCCAGCCCACCAGTCTAACAGCAGGGACAGTATATTTCTGAAATATATATTTCTGGAACGATTCTTGTATCGTGCAGTCGTTTCCTCAGGAATTTAGACGCACGATTTATAGTAAACCTATTATTTTTCAATGTTTCTCGACTGCGTAAACATTAAACGAAAACAAATTTCTTGAGCAGCCATGCCTCCATGCCTCACAGTTCATCAAGTTCTTTGTACATCTACACCACCCCCTGCATGTTTACAGCCGCACACACAAGAGGCCGCCTTCCTCATTGACACGCCAGATTCAGACCGTAATAAGCGCCGCGTATAAATGTCACGCAGAATTGCTTTTTTATGCATTTTTGGAAACGACTCTGGCCATTTGTGTCTTCCAAAACGGGTTATCTGGCAACAATTTGTCTCTCAGAGACAGCCTGAGCTTTAAACATCTGCACTGATGATGCTTAAGTAGTGCGTTCGGTTGCCTGAATGAGGATTCGCTCAACAATGGAAATGAAGCCGCTATGCAAAAATGCCGTAGTCCATTTGCATTATGGGATTTTCCACAGTAATTATGATCAGTTCAGCGGATTCACATTTGTATTTGACTCATGTAATTTACGGAGGAATATCCACTGGTGAATTTATCCTGATCACACCGAGAAAAGGAGTTCCCAAAACATGCTGCATTAAAAAAATCTGTTTATACACCATTTCCAAAAGTATTGGGACACCTGATCTTTCCTGCTCTATGTGGTTCTTTTCCAAACTGTTACCACAAATCTGGAGGCACTCAACCGTACAGGACGTCTTGAGATGCGATTTAATAAAATGTACAATTCACTTGAACTTGGAAACCCAAAACCTGTTCCAGATTGACGATGCCTCTGTGCACAAAGTGAGATCCTTGAAGATCTGGTTTACATGCTTTGGAGAGGAAGATCTTGAGTGGCCTCCTATAGAGCTCTGATCTTATTCTTACTGAAAACCTTAGGGATGAATGTTAATGCTGACTGCACCCCAGGTCTCCTCACCTACATCAGTACCTTTATGGCTGATAAACACAAATAATCCATAAACACACTCCAAAATCTAGTGGAACATCTTCCCAGAAGAGTGGAGGGAATTATGAGAGCAAATTAGCAGTAAATATGGAATCAAAAATCACATACCGTACTTATGACCAGGTGACCCTATACTTAAAAGTTACTAAAAAGTTGCTTCTGTCAGGGAATTCTTACTTGTCTTACATGTTTCTTTGCTCTTTACTTGCCGTATTCAAGAAGTCCCAGAGGTACGATGATTCAACATGTTAGATTTTACACTGACGATCTTGATACTACTTTCTTTCGGCTTCTCCCATTAGGGGTCGCCACAGCGGATAATCCGCATGTTTGATTTTACGCTGGATGCCCTTCCTAATGCAACCCTCCCCATTTATCCGGGCTTGGAACCGGTACTAAGGCTTGTGCAACCCTAATGGCTGTGGTCGGTTCCCTGACCGGGGATCGAACCCGGGCCGCAGGTAACCTTCTGAGGATCGTAATACAAAATAAAAAAAATATATAAAAATAAATTTTTGTGTAGCATTTAAATTTCCGTCCAATACATTGGGCCACTGCCAGGATGTACACGTCTCCCACTTTGTGTGATGCCTCGTTTCTGGGTTTGGTGTTTCTTGCTCCAAATACAAAACCGTAAAATACTTACGGTAAATTTGAAACCTTACGGTAGTATTAGTAAGTTGCCATGTTTTGCTAAATAATGTGTTGTAATTTGTTACATTATTAACAAACTACAGTAAACTACCCCCATACTGTCTTGACTTAAAATATTTTTAGGTTATATTGGGGTAACTACCTGATTTTATACCATTATATTTATCGTTTTTATTTTTACAGTGAACCTCTCATTCACAAATCATTGTTTTCGATGAAGCTTTTATTATAAAGTGCTACTTATCAGTAAATTATCGTGTAGTTTTTAGTTTTTTTTTATTAAATATAATTAAAAGGTGTGCTGACGGCTTTAAATAAAACATTTTCCTGTTAAGGTTATGTACCCGTCTCGTTTTTCCGTTTTGTATTTGTTTCACATTTGCTCCATTTTCATTCCCGGAATTTCATTCTCTTTCAAGTTAATTGCATTTTCCAAAGCGATAAACAATGAATACACCTATTTTTCTCCTCCCTTCCACTGTTTTGCATTTGCTACGCTGCCTTGAGCAGTTAAAAAATAAATAAATAAACGAGGCCGACGTGCAATTTATAGAGTCTGACATCTCATCATGTTTGTTTTTCCTTTTTGTTTCGGTGTAATGGTGCTCATCTTGACTGGGGAAGCTGAACGCTCGCTCATGATGCGTCGGTGGGATTTCAAACGCTCGCTCAGGATGGTGTATCGCTTCCATTGGTGACCGCAGGGCCTGTTGGCGTTCACTTAAACACGCGGATTGCTCACGGTGTAAACTTTTCCCAACGGATACAGAGGGATTCTCGCTTTTGTTTTATTTTTTTCCTGAGAGCAGTTTGACTACGAGAATATCGGGGAATACCGCAGGTGACCATGATTCAAGGAAGGCACTTTCTTGTAGGTAGAGCTTCCCGGCCTGCATCTTCCCCCCCAGACTTGTGTGCATGTGTCTGATCCGTTGTTTTGTTTTCTGCTCACGGGATGCTACACGTCCCTCAAGATGGTTCGAGAACATCTAAAAGCATGGAAAATGTTCAACTGGTCCTAGCCTTTAAGCAGTATTTTTGTATTCTTTTTTTTGTCTTGCTCAGGGGACAGCGGGTTTAACAAAACAATGGAAAGAAACTAATACAGTTTTACCAGAATTTGAGTACTTGTGCTGCAGAAACGTGTGCACTAGGGATGGGTCGCGAAAACCGGCATTTGTGACACCAGTGTCAAATGCAATATATGCAGTAGTGTAATAGTGAACAATGGAGGCAACACTAGCAATATAATTAAACATTTACAAACAAAACACGCCATCTACATCACGCAGTGCGCTGTGTTTACTCCCCTGCCTCAAGCGAACGCAACAATAATTATACAATAAAGTCTTTAGTTAGTACTAGTACTCTATGGAGACACCGCATTGGTTTTAAAATGTAAATCTGTATATGAATAGCAGCATTGGAAATGCTAGGCACATTCAGCGAGGAACAGTCCCAGACAGACAGGGTCCCAGACAGACAGGGTCCCAGACAGACAGGGTCCCAGACAGACAGGGTCCCAGACAGACAGGGTCTAGCTGGTTCAGGTGCAGTAGATCAGTTAATTCTTTATTACTTTCTGTTGTGCTCCAATCAGTGTACTTGTTAGCAGGTTTTGGTCCCTGTGTGTACCTCCAACTTAAACTACAGCTGGTTTAAGGCTAACAATACAGTTCCAAACGTTATTCTCATTCTCTCTCCAAAAGTAGCATCATATGAAACATATACAGACGTTCCCCATTTCACGAACCTTCGCAGATACGAACAAACCTGTCCTCCAAAATGAAATTTGTTCAAAACCGAAAAAAAAAAAAAAAACGGAGAGCCGCCACTAGCAATTCTTTTTATTTATTAATTTTTATTCTTTTTTTATTACTTGATACAAAATATTGTATACAGTATTTCAATTTGTTTTAGAATCTTGTTTATTTGATAGTATTTGTAGCTCTTCTATCATTAGGAGATATGTGTAGTCAATAACGAACACAGTATCAGCGTACTAACAAATCCATGGTACGAACGGCCTTTCGGAACATAACTCGCTCGTAAGGTTGGGCGCGTCTGTATTTATATACGGCAAGATTAAGTATGAAGTGTAACTCCTCTTAACTGCCACATAAAGGGTTTAAAGGAACGTTATTTGTGGGAATGTGTACAAATTAAGGAGCGTTTTCCCAGACGAGATTCAACACAGCTGCAATCGCTCGTTCCGCTGCACCACGAGGATTCGACTCATTAGGGGCGGAGGCTCAGAACGGAAAAGTCCAGGCTGAAAAAAAATGACAAGATTCACATCGCAGTAAGAAAAGTGGATGTGGAATTCTGGAGGGGAGCCGATTAAAGTTTTGCATCGTGCTGATAACCACTTCAGAATATTTTTCTGGGGTTGTTTTTTCCTCCCCATTATTTCAAATCCGCTGGAACTACCTCTGCCACCACCTTGTGAAATTACTGAGCCTTGTCCTGCACTCCTTTTTAAAAAGGTGTCAGGATAAATCAAATAAAGCCAATCCATCATGGCCTGACTCTAGAGGGTAGTCCTGGCTGTAATATGTCCTGGCTCTCTAAACATCCCCCTGCGGATGTCTTTCCAGGCGCCTCTCTTTGAACATCAACCTGATCCTTTTAGTTGGAAGAGAACAGTTGCACAGCTGAGCAGTTGGTGTTTTGTGTAGTTGTCTGGCGTCGCAAAATCGATCTCCCCCGCAGGGCTTTCCTGCGCCGCACTGCCCCACCTGCCCTATTGTCGGGGTTAAGGGGTAATTATCTGCAGTTCCTTGCCGCCTGCCAGAATTCTGCTCGTGTTTTGGAAAGTGCCAATAAAATCTGTTGATAGAGGTTGCTTGAAGTGGGCTTGTGTAGCATTTGGTGCTAGCAGGCCCCTGGGCTTTCGTTTCAATGTGAGCTGGCAGCAGCTTGAACCTGCAGTTGCTTTAACTCCGATACCCAGTCATAATTTCAGCACTTTCCGGTTGCCACACACAGAAGAATTCCCATCAAAAAGCTTTTGATTTTGGAAAAACCCACCCCCTGCAGTTTGTTGCTGCTGTTCTCAGAGGTTTCTCAATTTAGGAGACTCTTGATCTAAATAATATTGTCCTGATAAGGTTGTGGCCTTTGGACATTAGAGTCTTGCCACTGGAATCCTGGGAGAGAAGGCGAAGATTTGTTTGTCACCACGTTGGGTTTTGAAGACCTCCTGTAGTCAGGGATCGCGGCTGTGGTTCGCGATTTTGCAGAGAATAAACGGCATCAACTCGTAACTGTTGTTGTGCCTCTGACCTCCACAGCTGACACGATCAATTACAGTGTCTAATTTAACTTTAATGAGTGCCGTATCCAAGTCACCATACCGAGGCATGTGGAAGAGCTCAGCACTAAAGTCGACAATTATTACGGTTTAATTGCCTTACTTACATCCCGGGATCGAACGCCGTGTTTAAGACGACCGAATTCTTTGCATGGAGAAAAGTGCTTCTTGTTTTCATCTTGGCAGGAAACGAGAATGATGAAGCCTTAAAATATCTGTTGCAAGTAGATTTCTCCATGGCTGCTGATTCATGCGTTCTGATTTATACCAGACTTCCCTTTTGCCTCCAAAAACCCAACCAGGGACAGTTTGAACAATGTGTTCTAAAGGCTTTTAGTTGCGCTGAGGTCATGGCATATGGTGGCTCGGGTGGCACGGATCAGCTTAAACTCCCAAATCTCTGAATCTGATGCAAATCCGGCAGTGTTTAAAGCCACAAATCATCCTTGCCAAATCCCCTTCAAGATATTCCAGGCTCGATTGGGGAGGTATTAAGGGATCACAGTGACAGAACAATAGATTGTCTTGCCGAGGAAACTAAACAGAGAGAGCGAGAAAGTGAGAGAGACTAGCAGACCGATGCCTCATGAGGGGTTTATAGTGTGTTGTGCCAGTCTAAATTGTGTATCACTTAAAATATTTTCTTTTAACAACCCGAATCCTTCCCTACTGTCCACTTGTTTTGCATTCTGCTAGGGCGTATGTCGAGTTCATGCCAACATCTGCGCTTCCGTTTAAATACCTTCCCTGAGTGCCGATGCCCTACATATTACACGCTGACAAATCCTGTTCTTTTTTATCCTTGCCTTCATTTAAATCATCCACCTTGTGCTTGTACTTCTTTCCTTTTTTTTTTCCCCTCTTTTTTTACACTTCATATCTGTCACATTCTGGTGTGAGGTAGGATTAGGTCGAGCTGAGCGATGTGATAAAAGCGAGTATTTGAGAGGGTTGAGAGGGCGTTCTTGTGCTTGTTCCTCGTCTTACGGCCTCCTTGTAGTGTGAAAGCAAGGTACGGGGATAGTCTTAGGTTTCCAGGTTGCATGCTGTGGCGTGGTAGAGGTGGTTAATAAAGCTTGTTCATCCAGGGCACCGTTTTATAGACCACTCCTATACAGCTTTCTAAGTGCTGTTCTTATCTGTGTGAAGACATTGTAAAAAGTGCTATGCAAATAAAAATGTAACCGTTTAAAGGCATAGGCAAACTAGGCAATTGCCTAGGGCACAACCAGCTGGAGGGGGCGCCAGTGAGTACCCATTGCCTTGGAACCTCTGCCCTTACCCATTTAAAGTATTTACCTGTTTTTAGCTAAAGTTTAATTTACAGTATATGTTTACATTGGTTGCGAATTATTTGTACGGTGTTGGGGTGGAGCATTGTTGTGGGAGGGCGGAGCCAATAGAGCGAGCAATAGTCATCTCACATAGGGTGGCCAACTTCCCCAAGGAACTTCTCCCAGGACTTTTTTCTACTTGCACAATGGATTAAAATGACTGATTGAAAGTCAAAACCAGAGACCATCTCTTTGGGTGGGGAACATTTGTAGCTGTAAAATCTCCCCTTTCCTATATATCAAAAATGATATATCCGCATGGGTGTGGTTTTAATCTGTAAAAATTCTGGACGTTTTTATATTCAGTTATGCTGTTTGAGAAAACTCCTGACCTCTGTGTAGATTCTGTTCCATGTCTCCTAGCCTAGTCTGTGGACCGTTCTGTCGGCTTTTGCACAAGCTGTATTGTGTAAAGCGTGGGTGTTGCAGAGGGTCCGACGTTTTTCTGGTCTTGCTTCACATTCGCAGTCAGAACTGAACAAACATCGTGTGAGATTAGGTTTTTTTGGAACATTTGTACACGCAACAGCTGTTTCCCAGACACCGCCTTTTGTTTATCGTAAAATATGGACGAAGCGAATAGAACAGGAGGACTAGGACAGTGTGGTACCAGAATGGTTTTAATGTAGTAAATAGGTTTGGGACATAGTGACAAGAAAGAAAGAATAGGGACATGGGGTATATCGGTGGAGAAATTCTAAGAGCCACCAGGAAGAAGGAAAAGAGGAAGGCCAAGGAGGAGGTTTATGGATATGATAAGAGAAGACACACACAAGGTTGGTTTGAAAGAGGCAGATGTAGAGAACAGGGTGGTATGGAGACGGATGATCCGCAGGGGCGACCCCTAACGGGAGCAGCTGTAAGAAGAAGAAAACAGTGTAACTCGCATGTAGTAAGTTATTTATGAAGGTCTTTTCATTGTCTATATACAGCTTTCGATGTCCCATGCGACGAGGACCCCCCCCCCCTTACTCTGCTCCAGTGCCTGCACAAATAGACCACTGATTTCATTTGATTCCTCCTGATAGCAGCAGGTTTATTAAGTAGCTTGTGCCTCTCTCGAGTCTTTTTCTCCCTGTTCTTTTGGCTTTCGCCTCATGGTGGTTGTATATGAGAGAATTCTCCTCAGCTATCCTGGATTCCTGCTGCCCAGTGACACACTGCTCTCAATAAATGTCTTCACTCGGACATTCCTCTCCTGCTGTCTCTTCCTCTTTGTCACCCTGTCAATTTCTCTCCCTGTTTTTTTTTTTCCATCTGTCTTTTTTTTCTGCTTTGCAAAAGCCTTTTTCACCCCTCTGTGGTTGGCACAATAGTTTACAAAAAAGGTATCTTCTGCAGGTCGGCGAGGTTCCTTTTTATTCAGAGTCGAGGCAAGAAACCTTGCTTGCTCAGATATCATTACTGAAGTCTCGAGGTACCGCATGACTGAAAACGGATACGAAACATCAGTCTTGCTGCTCTGTACTAATTAACCTGCTCTCAGGAGTCTAGGCTTTGCTAGGTGGGGGTACCGCGGGGTTATGAAGGAGTTGCTCGTATGCTTTGGAGAACACGGCTCGAGGGTTTGCAATCCACATACGCTGTGCTCCGAAACCGGGGTTGCCGGAATGAGATTCCACACGAGTCCGGTGTTTTTAAAGAGGCGCAACCAGATACCAAAGTGGCGAGAGCAACTCGAGTAAGGAACTAGCTGCTGATATACAGCAATAACTTTTTTTTATCTTGTTGACACCGTGACAAACTGTGGCACAGCATGTCCAGAACATCAGCAAGACGAAAGCTTGCCAGCCGAGGAAACTGCATCGGCTTGCGACTTCTTCTGTACAAACGTTACTCATGCTGTTTAGCTTTTATGCTAACACTCAATGTTCCCTGTCAAGCTGACCAGTCTGGTCAAGGTTCTGTATTTGGGGTCGAGCGTAGGTTGGCAGAGTGTGTTTCTGCGTTTATTTGGTTTGGTCTGTATGATTCATCGGCACAGGGCCTCACCTTTCTTTCAACTCTCATTAGCTCTTTTGAAATCCCTCTTAAAACCTTTAAGAGCTTCTCTCCTTCCATCAGAGGTCTGGTGCGTGGATGCCGTGTGCACTCTGGGCTCGATGAGTCAGGTCTGGTCACGAGTAAGCTGAGCGGGAGAGACCGCAGCCCGGTGTTCAGCTTTCACCACTGATGTTTGGGTTGAAACCGTTTCTGGATTTGTCTTCGGCATTACTTTGACGCACACAGTCATAAGGTGCACCTGCACAAGCTGACTCGGCGATCCAGACTGAAACACAAGCAGATATTAAGAATTCTACACACTTGCATACAGAGAAAAAGAGCGAGAGACACACACTCACACCCAGGACGATGATTATCCATATATTCTGGAATGCATGACTCAGTATTTATCAGTCGAGCGCTCGGAGCGTCTTCCTGCCTGTATTAGCTTTGTACGATCATACAGGGACTTTTTGGAACTTTATCCTCCTCCACACCATCGTCTCTCTGACTGTTAGATGAGCATCATCTCAGGCTGACATGTTTGTCAGACCGTGAATAGTCTTCAGAGTACCAAAGGAAAACAAAACAGAACAGAACGCAATCTTTTTCTCTTATTCACTTTTTTTTTTTTCCTTTTTTTTCCCCCACACTTCTGCCATGACTACGTTCCACTCAGGTGTCTAATTAACTTTTCACATGATGGCGCTGAAGCTTCAGACTCGGGTTCGGATTACGGCAGAGAGCCACACACCGCGTCTCTGATTTTAATTTTTTTTTGGCAAGGCTGCCGTTTTATTTATAGAAACATAAAACCAAATCAAGAGAAAGCGAAACGGCCGTGGAACCTACATTCGTGAAGCGAACGCACAGCGAGTCTATAAGCGAAAAAAATTCCCGAATCGGAAAAGTAAGCATCTTATTCGAAGCATCCTGCACGCCAGCTGTGGCCTACCCGCTGATCAGAATATCAGGCTTCTGGATCGTGATTTCTTTTCTTCCGGATGAATTTCCAGCATGTTATGCTATAATAGGTCTTAGAGCCTTCTTTTTTTTTCCTCTCCTGCTTAAGAAGTTCTCACATTCTTTTTAACGGACACCTTGAGCCTTGAGCTTGTGCTTTAACTCCTGCGTGATTTCTGACCCGAAGCTTTAACTCCACCAGCTGCAGTCTTATTCAGCGATGAGTTTTATTAAAGATAAAAAGCACTAATTTACCTTCACATTCATGTGTGTAGGCAGGCAGACAGCAGTGTGCTGCTATACAATGCGCAACAGTAGGCATTTAAAAGAACTCGCGTTCAGACGCCAGGACACGTTGCAACCAGACTTTATCATTCTGAGAAATCGGATTTTCTTCAGAGTTTGTGGTAAAAAGTCTGGAGTGAAGACTGATAACAGTATTTATTATCCCCTGAGATTTCTATAAAGGGTTAATGGATGGATAGATTCATAGATAAGTGGATTGATGGAGGGGAGGAATGGATAAGTTGATGGACAGATGGATTGATTGATTGATTAAAGAATAGATGGATAAGTTAAGATAAGCTTGTAGGTGATCACCTTCAGGATTAATAAAAAAAATAGTGCAGTCATCCAGTTTGAGTCTTTTAGCGAGTTCTGTAAGTGGCATTAAAATGTGAGTTCAACCAACCGGTGGGGCGTGTGGGGGTTGTCTTTCTGACTGTGCGTGTGTTAGGCTTGTGAGTGGTACAGCTTTTTTGTCGTGTGTTGGGTTGGAGATGGGAGGATAGCATTTCTAATTGCTTCCTTGTGAATAATTTCCTTGCTCTAATTTAGCGGTAATGAGCACAGTCGCTGCCTGCGTGTTTATTTATACAAGCTGAAATTGACAGGGCCGGCGTTTTCTCTCACACACACACGCACACACACAGGGGCTATGAAACAAATAATGTACTATAATGTTTTCTCCTCTTCTTCATCTACAGGCAGAAGGAGAGGACAACTTGAAAAAAATGCAGTTGATGGAGTTGGCCATCCTAAACGGAACCTACAGAGACACCAATATTAAAGCTCGTAAGCACACACACACACACACACACACACACACACACACACAATCACTCATTCACACACACTCACCTATACTCCTCACTCTCATCCACACACTCATTCAGCTCATTTACACACACACACCTCACTCACTCACATTCATCTCTCCTCCTCTTCCTCTCTCCTGTTGAAAGTTGTAAATGTAACGTGAGCAGCTAAAATCACTCTCACACGCTGTATGATGTGTGTGTGCGCCTGCACTGCGGATGCCCTGTAATTGTACCAAGCTCAGGAATTCATATTCTCATATTTCCACATATGGCTCCTCCTCCTCATGAATATTAATGCTGATGCTCCTTTTCAGGGAAAATGGGATCATTAATATTTATGACTAGGACACTTATTTTTTTCTTTCTTTACTGGCTGTATGTTTTTGTAATAAATTTTTCTTTAATATGAGATAGAGAGGGAGAGAGATATAAAGATCTCGTCCTCATGAAGGCGGTTTCAGTTTGGCTCTGCCATGTTGCTCGAGCCGAACAAAACACTATTTGCTAAGTCGATCTGTCTAATTCAGGGGGCATTTATGTAACGTTCGATAAACCCCACCCTCTGGATCAAATTCCCATTTCACAATTATCAAACGTCTCTGTTATATATTCAAAAAATCCAAATTTTATTTAAATAGCACCTGTATAAATGCAAAAATAGAGCATTCACAACTCGCAAAGTTTCTATGGGAACTTCATCTGGAGGATTTTGGAAATATTCCAAGTTGGAAACGTACCAGGAATTTTTGGGAATTAATTAGAAATTTGAGAAAATTGATATAAACTGTATCATATGCAAACATAAATATAAACATCTAGTTAGGTCATAAGCTGACGTGCCTGTGAACGACGATATTAGTCTTTGATTTAATTCTATCGTTATGTAAGTTTTGAACACATTCATGTAAAATTTAGTACATGTACATAAATACTCTGCAATTTTTTGATGTGCAGGATTGAAGAAATTGTGGTATGTTAAGTATAGTACATGTAGGGGGCGTGGCCTGAGTAGCCCTGCAGTATGTGCAGTGTGCAGGTCAAATTGCATTGAATCTGGTAGTTTTAGCGAAGATTATCCCGCAAGATTTTTTTATTCCAAATACATTTACGTTCCCAGTTATAGGCTAACCTGCCATTTTGTAAATTTCCAGTCTATTCCTATTAATTCCATGGAAATGTTCCAGCCTTGAAAATTCCTGCAACCCTATTCACAAAAAAATATCAGACAAGAAACACTGATTAGATGAATTGAAACGTAAAATCCTGTAGAAATTAAAAGCCGAAGAAAAAAAGTTGGGTTCAAAAGTAGTCTGGCGATATTTCGGGGCTACAGGCGGAATGCTTACAGAGATCATGGCAAGCTGCTCACATGCTTTGTGTTTGTTTATTTATTTATTATGATAGTAATGATTGTAGCTACTGATGTAAAGACGCACTGAACAAATGAGAACTTTCAACTTCTGTACAATATATGAATGACTCAATGATTCTAACCAACATGGCCGCCACAACTCGTCCACACCGCTGCATGCTCGCTGCGAGAGATGCTCTGGTTTGCCACGATCATGTGACCTTTGCTTTGATTTTTGTTCTGTGCATCGAATTTGTTGTTTGTGTTTAGTTCATTTATTTGCCCTTTTATTAAGTTGCTTATGGGGCTTGTTTTTGGTTTCAGTCTCGAGTTGTTGTTTTTTTTTTTTTTTAGTTCACTGTTGATCATTTGCATGAACTAATGAAATTTTTTTTCCCTTCTTTCTTTTTTTTTTCCTTCCTCTGTTCGTTTTTCCGCTTCCACTAAAAAATTTAATCTCCAAATCTGCTTTCGCTTCTTTCTCTCTTTCTTCTTCCACCTGTCTTTTTCACGTCCACGCATCGTAAATGTGTGTCCTTAATATTTAATACAACTGTCCTGCCCTTTCATCCTCCTTTCCTTCTCCATCTCTTTTCTGTCTTCTATCTGTTTTTCCGCTCTGTCTCTCTTTCACCAGCGAACCTTGCCTTCTCTCTTGCAGCGGCGGCCGCAGCGGCTCAGGGCCCTCGGCTGATCGCCGCCCCCGCGGGTCAGGTACTTCCTCCTGGCGCCCTGCGGCCCCCGACCCCGGGCGGGGCTCCTATCATGAACCTCATCCGTCCCGCGCAGATGCCCGCCATGCTGCCCAACGCCACCCCAACGCTGGTGCCCCCAGGGCCTGACGCGGGCATCATCTACGCCACACCCTACGACTATCCGTATGCCTTGGCGCCGACCTCCCTCCTGGAGTACCCGATCGAGCACGGAGGCGTCCTAGGTAAGCGGGCGTGGGGGCTTGGTGCTTCAGGCTTCGGCGGGCATCAGGACGGCACCGCCGCAATGTTTTACGGGGGCAGCTTTGACATGGCCATGCCAAGCGCTGCCCAGGACTTAGTTCAAGGTAAATACGTGCTAAGTAGCTGAGGCCTGGTGTTGGACAGGGGGTGATGTAAGGACAGATGTGTGTGAGACAGGTGGCGAGGATGCTTCCTCATTTAAACATGACAGTTTCTCCATCCTTTTATCTCCTGGGCTTTTTTTTTGTTTATTTGTTACTGTCCAGGGTTCTGTAGGGCAAAACAAAGTCTGTGCAAGCTAGGACTCCCTTGTGTGTACACACACACACACACACACACACACACACACCCTGTCAACATTCAGAGTGATAGGGACATGCTTGCTTGCACACCTTTCTCTCTCGCTCACCTCATCTCTCTCTTACTCCCCC
>MU570271.1:2626257-2673206 GCA_024362625.1 Silurus asotus
CACACACACACACACACACACACACACACACACACACACACTTCATCTCTCTTACTCATTTTCTCCTCCTTCTGTTATTTCCTCTTTTCCCCATCTCTCTCTTTCTCTCCTGCTCTCCTGAGGTATGTCAGGCAGTCTGCATGGTTGCTTGTAAGTCCTGCAGTGAGTGGTCGACACCCCCCCCCACACACACACCTTTATCCTCCTCCATCTTTATCATCTTATCTTGAGCCCTCTGGTCTCTGCACTCCTCTTCGTTCCAGATTGAAAGTTCTTTTCTATAAACAATGAGGGAATTACAGAGACGAATCCCTACACAAGATAGTCTACAGATCCTTCAGTGGAGCAGGAGGAGGATTAGAGTTCTCTCATGTTCTCATTTCCCGAACCAGATACTGATTCAGAACTTTTCATTTATTTCCCTCTGTTTCTCCTGCTTCATTTTTCTAACTTTATCCTCTATTTCTCTCCATACATCTCCATCTCTGTGTATCTCTCTCTTTCTCTCCCTACTTCTGTTTTATTCTTCCACACGATTCCCCCTTTTCTCCATCTCCTTCTGTCTCATTCTGTCCCCCCCTTTCGGGCTTTCTTCCTTTCTTTCTTTAACTGCCTCTGTCTTTTTTTAGTCTCCTTCCTTCCCTCTCCTTCAGTTTTCTCTACTCTGACACCCCCCCACCCCTCCTCTTGCTGTCTTTGTTTTTTTTTTGTTTTTTTTCCCCGGCCAAAAATTAAAGACCACGACTAGAAAACAGACACTTTATTCTCCCTGACCTCGGAGGACATCGACCTCATTAGTAATGTTTACGACTCAGTTCCTAATGGACGTGTCGACCTCATTAGTAATGTTTACGACTCAGTTCCTAATGGACGTGTTGTTTTTTTTTTTGTTTGGGTTTTTTTCCCCTTGCCCACCTGTCTCAAAATGACTGTGAAATCCCCGGGTGTTTTATGCTGCATTTAGATTCTGAAGAATATAAAATGTAACGAGCATGCATTAGGAGTACACTTTGCATTCCTAGTCATGGTTTTCTTCATAGACATAGTGTGAACTTTTATTTATATATATTTATAAGTGTACACTATATGGACAAAAGTATTGGGACACCTGATCATGATCATTATCAAAAATTCAGGAATATTAGGCATGCGATCATACGTGCCTCATCGGTGTGTGTATATACCGAATTCAGTAAACCCGCAGTAAATGTAACTCTAGTGTGGCAGTGCCCCTGTGCACAAAGCCAGCTTCATAAAGATATGGTGAGCATGGGTTCCAGAGGAAGATCTCCTGCTAAACAGCTCCAATATCAACCCTTTTGAACATGATGAATGTGAACACTGCACCCCCAGGCCTCCTTATCTCCCCTACATCAGTACCTGACTTAAATCTTACACAAATCTCCACAAAATCTAGTGGAACATCATCTCAGAAGAGTGGAGGTTATTATAAGAACGAACGGGGCTGAATGTGAAAAAGGTGTCCACAAACTTTTGTCTGAAAGTGAACATATTTGTGAATGTGTGAATGCATTTTTAAAAAGTCTGTGAAGCCAGACCGAGCACCTCGAGCGCAACCTCAGGTCAAGATTTACAATTTATTCCTTAAACAATGAAATAAATCGATCTCCGAGGTGAAGCTCGATGGGTTCCGTCTGGCTGTTGGGCTTCTGAATGTGTCTAACCTTATGGACCTGTTACGATCTAGGTGCAATGGCTACTAAAGTGCGGAGACATGACTCACGGGTCCATCCTTACCAAAGGATAGTGACCACAGACAGAGGTTAGTTAGAGAACATACTTCCTATATGTCTCTTTCTTTATTCTTATTATTTTATAAATGCGGGAAAAAAAACTGACAATCTGAAATAGTGCTCCTGGTGTAATTTTTTTTTTTAAGGTTAGATAGTTTTTTTTGTTGTTGCTTTTTTCCCCCTCATACAGATGTTTGAGATGTTTTGTTGATTTTACAGATGTACAGATTTATATATCAACCAGGAAACATTCCTTCTTTATGTTCACAAAAAAAAAAAATTAGGATGTAATACTTTACTTATTTATTATTTATTTATAAAACTTGAGTGTGGAGACACATTTCATTCTGGTTACCTCGTCTGCAGACCTGCCAGCAGTTTCGTATTTTCACGTCGGATTACGCTGCTATCGTTATCACAAATTCCGGCGAAATTGGGGAGGGGGGGGTTTAACAACTTAAATATTTTATTCTCACAACTTGTTCAAATTAAATTTTTGTTTCTTTTAACCACTCAAACACTGTCGTAGAAATGATTGGCGGTTTAATGGAAGCCCCGCCCATCCCCCTTGTCTCACAGTAGTGATATCAAGTCAACATCATAAATACATTTCTTTGTACATACACAAGATCTGTTGGAAAATTTGCACATTTTACTGTAAGCGCCAACCCAATTTGCCTCACAATTGTGATCCCTCTCATCTCGTCTACACATAAATGCACACTACACATACACAAATCAAGAAGACACGTGTCCATACCTGAGATTGACAGTTTTCAGTGCTTCAGATAGTTTACTGTAAGCCCCGCCTACTTTCCCTCTTTCACAATGCATTCTTGAGCTCGTGTATGCAGAAGAGGGCCGACGGCGAACGTTTTTTCGGGGTGTCTCACAGGAAGTACGGGTTGGCGTCGAAGTAGATTTAGTCAGTTGGTTGCAAATTGGGAAGACGGGGAAAAAAATACAAGTATAGAAAAGTATATTTCACAGGTTCATTATAGGCATTTATCAGCTATGTGTTCTTTCTCCTTACTGTTGGCAGGTCTGCATTTTATTTATTTTGTTTATTATATATTTTTTTTACGTACAAAGTGTGAATGGGTGCAGAGATTAGTATGTAAGGTGCTGTTTGTGTGTGTATGTACACACATTGATATATTTTCTAGGAAATGTATTCACTCCTGTACATAATTACAGAAAAAAATAAAAAGGGACTCTCTTTTTTTAAAAGCAAAATTTAGTCTTTAGTATTTATTTCTTATCCAGCATTAGTCCGGATGCCTTTTAGCCCCTCCCCCTTTACCACTAATCGCTGTCTGTAACCCGCATTCCAACGCAGAGAAGACACTAAAACATTACTAGCTTTTTTTTCCCGTGTCTGTTTGACATTCCTCGGCTTTTGTTTGTTGGTACACGGGGCGACGTAGCGCTGTAACGTTAATAACATCATAATTATAACACTGAGGTTAAAGGGATGGTGGGGCTGTGTGTGTTTGTCCGTGTATTTTCCTGATCATGATGCTCTTTATCATGATTATAACCAGATTTAGCTTGTTGTTTGTCTCTTGGCTATGGGGTGAAGGTGGGATTTTTTTTTGACAGATGATTGCATTCATTTTAGTGTTAAAATGATGTCATTTCAGTCTTTTCTTGCTGACACTAATATCCTTCTCTATCTTTTTTTTTCTTTTTTTTTTTTTTTTTTTTTTTTTTTTTTTTTTTTTTTTTTTTTTTTTGTTCCTAACCACCTAGCCGCCACCGGCAACTAACAAATGACCTCTGACCTCTGAACTCTTCACCCAATGATGAGCCGCCCCAAGCCTGCCTGCTGATCAGATTAACTGGTAATTGCCTTTTGCTAGCCTGTTGGACGCTGAGAAAAAAAATAAATAAAAAAATGAGTGGCACCTGTGACCCTAACACACAAACCAACACAAACCACAACGAGATCAGATGCCTACAAACCCACAATTTGTGTGATGATTTTTTTAATTTTTATTTTTTACCAACTGTAACTACCTTTTTTTTTTTTTTACTGTTGTTTTTTTTTTATATTCTTTCTTTCTTTCTTCCCCCCCAAAACTTAATAGCTGGGTGATGTTCTTGGTAGCAAAAACAAAAATCTGCACTGAGTTAATAAGCAATAAAAAAAATACGACTTGTGTTAATTTAACCTGCACATCCCCAAGTTCTAATAGCTGAGAAAAAAAAATATAAAAAAAAAAATTCAGTAAAAGGCAAAAAAAATTACAAATTAAAGAATTTTTGGGGGAAAAAATGGAAGGAAAGAAAGAAACCCACTCACACAAACTTGTTCTGTCATTGTCATGTGTAGCAATGTTTTTTTTTTTTTTTTCTTTTTTTTTTCTTTTTTTTTTTTTTTTCCCTTTTTCTTTCATACATCTATGAATTTTTCACAATGCTGACTCATTCTGGGTGCGCCTATGTAGCTGACGCTAAAGCGACTGCATGGCTAAAATGACCGACTGCTTGGGAAAGAAACTACCTTTTCTTTTATTGTTTTTCTTTTCATTTTTTTTTATTATTGGAAAATCATACCTGCATTTTGGGTGCCATCTCAGGCGTGTGTGTGTGTGTGTGTGTGTGTGTGTGTGTGTGTGTGTGTATGGGGCAGGATGGGGTTAAGAAGAGTATTTCAGAGTATTCTCAGTAAATCTAGGATGTTTATGGCTGCAGAGATTTGGGCAGGAGGAGTTAGTTTACTCACCTATGCCACCCCAAACACCCCTCAGCCTCAAAAATACAGTGCCTGAAGTTTATAGATTTTTTTTTTTCTTTCGAATGAGCTGTGAGACAAAAGACAAAAAAAAATTAAGTATTACGTGTGTGTATTTAGCCAAAGGGTTACAATTTGATCTTTTTTTTTTTTTCCCGCTATATAATAATGTGTGTAAGCGCAGAAGGTTCCTTCTTTTAGTATAAAGGTGTGTGTGATGTGATGTGTACGTTTGACATACGGTCAAATAGCATGAACATTTTCTACAATAATCCACTCGGCCACTGTGCTTCAGTCTCGTTTAGGTTGAATAAAAAAAAAAATTCAGAAACACTACAAATCATGGACGGATTAGACAGGAAGTGAAGAAAACAGGAGTTCTGTACATACCTTTGTTGTTTTTTTTTCCCCCTTTCTTTTATATATATATATACACACACACACACACACACACACATACATACATATATGAATTCTTTAATACTACAGTATTTTTCCCTACATGTTCACTTTTTTTTTTTTTCTAAACTTGAACTAATATTGGCAGTTATAAAAAAAAAAAAAGTATTTAGAATGCGATTGATCCTGTTGGTTTTTTTATTTTTTTATTTTTTATTTTTTTGAAAAAAAAAAATTTCTCATCCATAATATCCCACAATTTCTTTTGTTTTTCAATTTTTTTTTTATTTTTTATCATAGTCCATAGATCAGCTCCCGAACTCTTTTTCAAGAAAAAAAATAGGATGTGAAAGCCATGTCTGCCTGTTCAAATTGCTTTATACATACATGAGATATAGATATATATATAAATATATTAAAATATGTATACTAATGTAGATAACGTTGTTGCATAATAAGATGCTGAACCGATCAAAATTAGATACTTTTACAGGGTGCTGGAGAAAGAAATATATTTTTGCCAATTTTAGCTTTTTTTTTTTTATACCTAACTTGCAGTTAAAAAAATGAAATTAAAAATGAAGAAAAAAAATGTTTGTGTAAAAAACAAAAAAAACAAAAAAAAAGGTTTTTGCTATTGGCGATGAAAAACCAAGAAAGGAGTATTCCTAGTTCTGAGCATTAAAAGTGTTAGTAAAGGGGAGGAAAAATGTGCCTTATTGATCGTTTGGTGGGGTTTTGTTTTTTTTCTCTCTCTCTCCGAGTTACATTGTGTTACAGTAATATTGTGCGTCAGCGACGACGGTGCTTAGCGTATAGAGAAGGACAGTGTGATGAGGTTCGATCGTCACCCAGCTGTGCCACTCAATCTACTCTATGCAAAAAAAAAAGGAAAAAAAAAGAAAAGAAAAGCAGTCATTTGACCAGCTAACTACGTGCCATGATTTGTCTTCCCGAGATTAGGTTACATGTCTCTCTCTCTCTCTCTCTCTCTCTCTCTCTCTCTCTCTCTCTCTCTCTCTCTCATATATTCCCTTTATGCCATTTGAACAAAACAATTTATTTGTATCCTATCCATGTGTGTATTGTTACAGTTTGAAGCAAACTGCCATTTAAAAAAAAAAGAGATTGGATTTGTATACTGACCCTTTTTAAAAAAAAAAAAAATTCGTTCATAATTTGCTGCTTTGCCTCAATTTTTTTTTCTCTTTTTTTTCCCCAATTTAAATTATTTTTTTTTTTTTTGCTTTATTCTATTTGACATTTTTAAAGCAGGTTTAGTGCATATTTTTAATTATTATTATTCAGGTTAGATTTTTTTTAATTCATTTTTTTTTTTATAACTTTCCCCACCCCATTGCATGAGTAATTTTTTTGCCAATTTTTTTAAAAAAAAAATTCGTTCATAATTTGCTGCTTTGCCTCAATTTTTTTTTCTCTTTTTATTCCCCAATTTAAATTATTTTTTTTTTTTTGCTTTATTCTATTTGACATTTTTAAAGCAGGTTTAGGGCATATTTTTAATTATTATTATTCAGGTTAGATTTTTTTTAATTCATTTTTTTTTTTATAACTTTCCCCACCCCATTGCATGAGTAATTTTTTTGCCAATTTTTTTATTTATTTTAATTTTGCCCTTTTTTTATTTTAGCTTTCAAGCTGCAGCATTTGAAAAAAAAGGCCAGGTTTCATTTCCTAAAAAACAAAATCTAAAATGTATACAGTATATATTTCCCTTGATGGCAGCCTGCTTCACTCTCCTCTCAAGCTGTTACACACGACAGGTCAATCTCCTCAATTCTTTATTTTATAATTTTTCCTTCAGTATTAGACCCTCATTTGTGTGTATTCGTACTGAAATGCAATATCAGACAGCCCTGATTAAGAAGCAGTATTAGGATGCGAAGCCCTGTGCGATGTTCCTCCATGCTGTCGCTCGTCTTTTTTTCTTTTTTTTTTTTAAACGCTCGATTTAGTCCATCAGGTTTTCAGAGAAATCTCGTGTATTCTCTCCTGCCTGCCTAATACATGTATAATAATGTAATTTACAATCATTGTTACAGGTTTCTAATGTATTTTTCTAACTTCATTTTATATGTATATTATAAATCACTCTTTTGGCTCTTTTTTTTTTTCCTTTAATGCCCACTACAAATTTTTTTTTTTTTTTAAACTCACCAACCTTTTTGCTGTCTCACTCAGAAGTCTCTCTCTTGTCGGGAGCGTTGCCTTTCCAGCAGTTATGTTTTGTTTTCTTGCTGATGATCTCTAGCTTGTTTAACTCATTAGTAACTTTGTTCTATTTCTTTTTCTTGTGGAGATTTTTTTTTTCCCCCACACAATGCCTGCATTTAGTTTTCATGGTGTATGCTGTTATTTTCTTATTAACCCCCTGACTCCTTCCCCTTCTCCTTCCCCCCCTCCCCTTTCCCTCCCTCCCTTTTATTTTAATAAAATATTCTTAGTAAGAATTTTACTAACTTTGCTGATATTTTTTGTTGGTCTTGTGTTTAACCTGTTGAATGAATGTACTACTGGTTCACAGACTAACACCATTAAACATCTGGGCTGTGAGCACACGGAAACGCACTAACACACAAAACACACACATATGATGGAGGTGGGAAGGGTGTAGCTTAGTGGCTAAGGCATTGGACTTTGGATCTGAAGGTTGTGAGTTCAAATCCCGGCCGCACCCGTCTGCCACTCCGGGGCCCCTGAGCAAGGCTCCTTACCCCATAGCTGCTCATTTGTATGAAAGAGGTCAATCTAAGTCGCTTTGGATGAGGGTGTCTGCCAAATGCTGTAAATCTACACACACACACACACACACACACACACACACCACACACACACACACACACACACTCTGGAGAAGTGCACAGTGCAGTCCATCACTCTGCTCTGCCGAATCCACAAACTTGCCACTTAAAACTACACTAAATTATAGAGTCTAACAGACACACGCACTTAGTTACACTCGTACACTAAATAATAGACATAGGCACACACACACACACTGGAGAAGTGCATGATCCGGACCATAAGTCTGCTTTTCTGAACACACTCACTCTGTCTATTTTACACACAAAGCATACAGACACGTGTTGTAGAACAAGTGCACTTGTACACTAAATGAAATACTTGCGTGCATGTGCAAACAGACACACACACACACACACACACTGGAGAAGTGCACGATCCAGTCTATTACACACACTGGCTGTAAAACACTGTGTTGTAGAACATGCCTAAAATCACTAATTTATGGACTTGGGCTCACACACACACACACACACACACTGAAAGTGCACAATCCACTCAGTCACTCTGCTGAACCCACACTGACTGTCTCTCTCTGACACACACACACACACACACAATAAAGGGACGTCTAATTACAGGACGATAATAATTTAATAATTTATTCACCTGACACTCAGTTTTCCAGCAATTGTTATTGATTAGTAAACATGTCTAATTTGTCCATTTCTAGTTACATTAACACTTAACACTTATCCCCACTCCCAAACTTAGAATAAAATCCAATTCCTGACCTGGAAATGGCAGAAACGTAACAGTTTGAACAGGGAGACTCCTTCCAGACAGCAAAAAGAAATCGTCAGCATATCAGCTAATTAAAGGATTCCTATTAAAGGATTCCTATTAAACTTGTAATTTCACCTTGTATCCAACTATTTTTTGAGTTTTTCCCCCCCATTTAAAGCAATTGCAATCATCATAGCGATCAGTCAGTGACACGGCGTACTCTTTGTATCCAATTACAGCTTCATTATAAGCCATCAACTAATGCAGCATCCTAAAATACTCCTAAACACACTCTATGGCCAAAACTATTGGAATGGCTGATTTTTCCTGGCCATATGTGGTTCTAAACAGAACTTCAGCTGGGAAACCCAAACCTGTCCCAGCAGGTCCATGAAGATGTGTCTTGGAGTGGGAGATTTTGAATGGTCTGCTATAGACCTCAATTCTACTGAACACCTTTGGAATGCTGATTGCACTCTGATGGAGGAAGGAACACACGCCTCCAAACCAGACTCCAAAATTTAGTGGAACATCAGAAGAGAGGAGTGCAAATAGGGACGAAATGTGGAATGGGATGTTCAAGAAGCACATGCAAATCTTTCGGTGTGGTCTCCACAAAAGCTTTTTATCATTAGTGTTATAACTATTTATATCAGTTCATCTGAAACTTCAAGCACAATTAATAACTTACTAATTCCCCTCCTCCCCAGTTTGGTTCTCCTAATCCTGACATCGGTTTCTCTCGTTTTTATTAATTTTTTCTTCAAACTGTCCTCTCACTAATTCACCAGCTGTCGCTCCTCACGCACACGTAAACATTAACTTTACATTAATTGGGTTTTCAGACCTTCTTTAACCCACTGAGTGATGCAAATCCAGGGAACAGTATATATTTTTAATCACCGAATGAATCCAATTTGTTCTTTATAGTTACAACTCACCTCCGAGTGTTTTATTAGATTCTGCCTTTGGTATAAGGGAGATGATTTCACATAGGGAATGTACAACAAGCACCAAGTGATGAATTTTTTTTTTTTCTTCATTAAAAAATGTTTCATCCCGAGCCAAACTACAAAAATATCCCCCTTTTTATATGTAATGTAATTTAAAAATGACGTACTTAGTTTCGGCTCTGTGTTGTTATTCAGATGAAGAAAAAAAAAAATCTGCTGAGATGAAGAAACAAGAAAGCATGTAAGAAATTTCAAGCACTGCCGGGTTTCTCTGGTGTTACTTTGTTTTTGTTTTTTTGGTTTTGTTTTTCCTCCACATACACAAACTGGGTCTTATTTATCACACTGGATACAAACAAACATTTATTTTATTCGTAGGAACAAAATGAGAAAAGGAAAATCTTAAGGTGGTGCCATTTTTTTTTCCTTCCCCTTAATTCGAATATTTTTAACTTACAAGACATCGGATGAAGATAATGAGATACTAAATCAAAACTGATGGGAGTTCAAGTACAAATAATGAGATATAAATGCTGAGATACTGAGCCAAAACAATGGGATATTGAGTGAAGTCAAATAAAATGAGATACTTGTTTAAAATACTAAGATACTGAGTCAAAGTCATGTTTTGGGTTTTTTTTATTTATAGAAAGTGTGTTTTTGAGTATTGCTTGGTCCATTATGATGGGATACGTGGTCAAAATATCTAGATAACGAGTCAACTTTATGAGATAGAAGGTCAAAATAATGAGATAAGGCATCAATATGAGATACGAAGTCCAAATAATGAGATGTCAATATGTGGAAGTGCAAATCCAATGATGAGGTAATGATTAAAACTTGAGTCAACAGAACAAAATAATAGGATACTAAGTCAAAATCATGAGGTAGATATAAGAAATCAGTGTTCTTGATTATCTATATTGCACTAGTAAAAGTACGGTTTGGTTGCATATGGTGGTCTTCTGCTCACTGTGAGCTTTAACTTTTATGGACTTTTGCAAATATCAGTAACTGTAACATCAGGAAAAGGTGGTGGTTGTTTTTTTTGGCTATGCAAAAGATTCACGCTCGTTGATTGAGTCCCGTTGTTTTGTTCGTTCGTTTGGTTTTTCAGTTGAAAACACAAAATGACGAATTACGACACCTTCATTCCTTTTTTGATTTAATGCTGAAATCAGAAAAGGGAAAAACATGACATTCATTTTCTCGATTCTTTGATCATCAAAATCTCACAATTTTAAATGTGATTAATATCTGCACAATGTTTTTTTATCTAAAATCCGATCATAACCTGGATGTAAAAGGGGAATTTTATTGATGGTGTTCGGAAGAAATGTGACACTCTGGAGTCAATTGTGCAAATTTGAAATAATATGATACAAAGAGCAACATTTTTTTCATTGTGTGTCCGAAAAATGACAAATATCTGACAAATATATAGCAAAATCTATTAATAAGAGGAAGTGTGGGACTTTCCTGTCTCTCCTATTTCCTGTCACTTTTGATGTAGTGATCCATTTGAACTTTTCCAATCAGAAACCAGATTGTTGGATAAAGCTGCAGATTGGATTTTGTGCTGATAGTTGAGAAGATATTGTACATTTAGGTTGTGCAAAGGCTCAACAGAAACAACAACAAAAATTAATGGATACTAATTAAAAATTAGGCGTTTTTTATATATATATATATATATATATACAGCACATTCTCACGTTGCGTCCGACGGCATCCACATCTGACGCCTAAGGAACCCCCGACACGAATGGTTTACCGTTCCTCTACGTCGAAAAGCGGCGCGAAGGGGGTACCCTCGGCGTCGGATGTGGGTACCCCCAACATCCACAGCATCGATATGTGACGATGTGGGGTGCGAATGTGTTGATATATATATATATATATATATATATATATATACACACACACACACACACACATATACACATAAAGTGGCCTTAATAATCTACTGGAGATTTTTTTTTCTTTTTCTTTCCTCTCATATCATTTATATATTGTTGAAAATCCGAACATGAAAAGTGATAAAGGTGCATTTAATTGCTGTTATTTTTCTTCTTGTTTTTTTTTGTTGTTGTTTTTTGTTCTTCGAAGGCGTGTAAAGAAATTTTTTAAAATCTTTGTTGTATTGTTTTATATATATATATTCAAAATAATTTAGGTTTTAGGTTAAAACTAAAAAAAAAAAAAATGTAAAATGTGATATGTCGCGGTGGGGAATAAACGAAAAAAGGGAAAAAAAATGTGATGTGTGCAATAAAGTTTTTACAACTGGATCTCGGGTCAGTTATTTGTATTTTGAGTGAAATTTAAGAAAATTGGGCTTCTCTTTGTAACATCTGGAAGGTAAGGATGGTATTCCGGTTGGTTTTCTGGATAGTTTCTAGGATATTTAACAGTATAAAGTTTTCCTTTGACCAAACAAATAAAAATGTACAGATGTTTCTTTATTTTCATTAAAAAAATCCTCCCTTAGCATGAATAACAGCTTTACACACTCTTATCATCCGGACAGTTTGTTCTTCCAAACTTCCAGCTGAAATACTGTGATCGAGTTCATCCCAGAGTAGTTTAATAGGATGTAGGTGTGTTGACTGCGCACATTAGATAACATTCCAGATGACTGTTTGGGCTCTAAATTAGTGTACAATATTATATGCAAATATGTTTCCTGACGTTTTTTTCAAGATTGTATTGATTCTATTCTATAGATCTGATTAGCAGCTGAGAGAGCATGCTCCTCCTAACCACGTCGTTTTTCACGAGTATAATTTCAATCAAAAAGTCTTTTATCACTCTTTATTTATTGCTGCATTTGTGACAATTTAATCAGGTGCTTTCGATTTCTCTTAAAAAAGGCTTAAATAAAGTGACTGCAAACATTGACGCAGCAATAAATATGCTTACTGATCACAACAAACTATAATGTAACTAAAATATTATAATATCATTTTTATTATAAAAGCTGTTTCTAGACATTATTTCAGTGCTAAGTTCATGTTTGACACTGGTTTGCTAATGAATTACATTTTATAATTATTTTATTAAATATAAATAACACTTTTCAAATATAATATATATATGATTTGTATGACTGATAAAGGAATGAACATGAAACGTGAATGTGAGAGAGGTATATAAAGGGGGTGTGGACACGTGATTCCATGTTTTATCTGATAAATAACTATAAAATCCATAATATTTCCCATAAGTTTATCAGTATAATTTGTGGGAACTTTCTCTCTTTCTACCTCTTTCTCTCTCTCACACTCACACTCTCAGTCTCACTCTATCTATTTATCTATCCCTCTCATGCTCTTTCTTTCTTTCTTTCTTTCTTTCTTTCTTTCTGCCTCTCTGTCTGAACATCCTCTGCATGAGAGAAGCCAATTGGCATAGACGGTTTGGGCTGTGTGTGTGTTTGTGTGTGTGTGTGTGTGTGTGTGTGTGTGTGTAGTCGGAAGCTAGCTTTGCCATTAGTGTGAGAGGGATGAAAGGAGCGCTTGTAGTGAATGGCAGCTGGAAGCTCTGAGGAAGTGGACGAGAGACACACAGTGTCAGAAGTGACAAATGAAGCCAGTTGCTGTAGAATGAATTGGGGGTGTTCAATGGAGCACAGCTGTGTGTGTGTGTGTGTGTGTGTGTGTGTGTGTGTGTGTGTGTGTGTGTGTGTCTGAGCAAAAGAGATGTGCTATTTGATGAATAGTATGAACTGTTCATGTAGGGACACCTGGGTCAACCCAGCACACTTGGCTTTGAGAGTAAGTCTGTGTGTGTGTGTGTGTGTGTGTGTGTGTGTGTGTGTGTGTGTGTGTGTGTGTGTGTATGTGTGTGTGTGTGAGAGAGAGAGACACTGAGACTGTTTGATGTAACCTTGCACTCATTTTGCATCCTAATGCGTGACACCTGAACACACACACTCTCACAAATCTCCAGTGTTCATGCCCGTGGTATTTCTATCTCCTCGACCTCTTCGATTTTCACAGCTGATATGAAATCATATCTGTTTATTCCGTAAAGATGATTTGCTCTCACACCAGGTGATCTGTCTGGCAAACCACTATAGACAGGACAATCAGGATTTCATGGACAGTCTGATTGATTGCTTGGTGGAAACAAGAGTTCGGAATGTTTTCAGCATTTGAAAGCTCTGTAGAGATCAAGATCTGACCTTATAATCAGTAAGTGATCAAACGTTTCGATCGTTATTGATCGTTCAATAGGCCGGACTTTTCTTTAAGCAGTTCCAGACTCCACATATGGCATGGTAAAGCAAGATCTACTACAGGACCAGTGCTAATAAATTTTTGCTCCCTTTAGCTCACACTGATCAGCAAAATATAATGGCCACCTGCATAAAATTGTGTTGGTGGCTTTTTGCTGCCAAAAAAAGTTCTGACCCATTGAGCATTAACAGCATGAACTTCTTCAGCAATTCGAGCTACAGGAGCTCATCTGTTGGATCGGACCACACGGACCAGCCTTCACTCCCCACGTGCATCAATCACCGGTTCACCACTGCTCCTTTCTTGGACCACTTAATAGATACTGAGCACTGCAGACCGGAAACATCCCACAAGAGCTGCAGTTTTGGAGACGCTCCGACCCAGACGTCTAGACATCACAATTGATCAAATTTGCTCAAATCCTTACACTTGCCCATTTTAAAATGCTTTTACCACTTTGAGGACAAAATGTTTACTTGCTGCCTGATAGGGTCCACCCAATAACAGGTTCCATGCTGAAGAGATAATCAGTGTTATTCACTTTAACAGTCATAATGTTATGATCGGTTGGTGCACATGGCACAGGAACAGACACCTTCATCTTCAATCCCAACCTGCATGGTTTGCGGGTTTGATGATGCCACACACACATATAGCCGAGAGTCTGTGAAAGCAAAATGGGGTAAAGGGAAACGGGATTCATTGCTCCATGGTAAAGTTCTGATGTGCACATGACTACTGTAGCAGCTTTGGGTGGTGTACAGAGGTCAGCATTTACCAGACTCTTAAACTCTTTACCAGAGCTTTATCATGACCGGTGAATCTTCTATGATTCTTCCATCTATGTGCATTAATCCTGTCATTAGTTTACCAGATCTCCTTCTTTGGAGATTCTTATATTAAGTACCACTGAGTGCCTGAAACACCAGACAAAACCTGTTGGTTTTTAGATGCTAGACATCACAGTCTGGCCTTTGTGAAAGTCGCTCAGATCAGATCCGCTTGCCCATTTTTCCTGCTTTCAACACATCGATTTCAGGATTGTTCACACGCTGTCTTGTTAATCTCCTTGTACCCGTATTATTCACATCACCTGTCAGCGGTTTTGTTACGGCTGATGACTGATGCGTCGTATAGCAAATGTTCGTGCCTTGATTGAGGACCAAAGTAGCCTCAGTTTATTATTCATGAATATCATGTTTCATGTAATTGATTGGCTGTTTGATAAGTTCTTTAATTTGCATTTCAAACGATAAACAAATAAATTACATACTTTGCTTCCGAAGCACATCCTATATTAAATCAACTTTTAATAATGTGGGCAGATCTTTTTCTTTTTTTTATTAGGAGTTGAAAAAACATATGAACTGAGCATTTCTAGGAACTGGTACTGGAGACTCATTCCAGAAAATGTTGAAGAAACAATACTGTATATATTTTTTTGTTGTTGTAAGAATTACATTATAAGAAGGTCTTATGAAAACCAGTGATGGTTAACAGCTAGTGCATTAAATCCACTCTACGGTCAAAAGTTTGTGGACAACTGGCTATAAGCTTGGTATTTGCTTTCTGAACAACCGCTGCCAGAGCTTAACTCAGTGGCAGAAAAGGAATTATGGATACTGCCATTTCAGTGTGTGTGTGTGTGTGTGTTTGTATGTGTGTTATTTGTAATTGCTCTCTGTGGGTGTGTGGTGTTAAACTCAGTGTGCGTCTCATAGATAAATGTCTTCTGTCAGACAGGCGGCCAGGCTGCTGCTCCCCAGATACCCTTCGTGCCCGTCCGACCTCTTATTGAAATTTGCTTCAGAAAGATTACACAGAGTGAAGAAGAGAGGTTAGAGATTCAGGCTCTCTTTCTCTGTCTCTCTCTGTCTTTCCCTCTCAGAAATGTCACTTGCCATGAAGATAATGTACGAGTCATTTCTCCAGGCTTCTGGTGTCAACTCAAATTCCAGGAATGGACCCTAGTTTATACAATAAGATCACTTCTCTGCCAATTCTCTCATCCCAAATCACAAAATATGAATTTTCTTCCTTCAGGATATTTTTTCCACTTTCTGCAACATATATCAACATTTATCGACAAATATTTCTAGATACCCGACCTTCAGGATTCCAGGAAGATGTTCCACTAGATTTGGGTTTATTTAGCTACAAGTGTGTTAGTAAAATCAGGGACTGATGAAGGTGAGGTGAGGAGGCCTAGGGGGCAGTCAGTGTTCACATTCGTTCTGAAGGTCAGAGCTCTATAGCAGGCAACTCAAGATCTTCAGCAGATCTTCATGGAGCTCACTTTTTGCACAGAGGCATTGTCATGCTAGAACAGGATTGAGTTTCCTAGTTCAAGCAAAGGAAAGTTTAATCCCATTATATCGAAAGTCCTATAAATATTAGTCACAATTTGGAGAAGAAGCACATATGTCGGAAAAGTCAGGTGTTCCAATCCCTTTGTTCATATACTGTATATCTTTCATTTGTATAAAATCCTGAAAAAAACAAACTACCAATTTTGTTTTAGATACATATCCAGGAAACCTACACAGGTATTAAGGTATTCCCAGAGTTACGATGGGAATATCGAGCCTAATGGTGCTAAATAGTGCTTTTCTGACCACATGCATTACCACGTCTGCGATTTAATGGACAGCATGTTAGAACAACCAGCATACGTAAACTTCTGCATGAAAATCTGCCGCAGAGACGTTTGACACCGCATACGTTTGACATACGCCGACGAGTTGTTTGAGGTGTTTGTGTGGCACGCAAGAGCGCAAGAACATCACTGGAAGACGATGTGAGATCAGGAAGACCTTCAAAGAGCTCAAGCCTGAAAATGTCGAAACCGTTCGGCAACTTGTGCAAGATGATCGCTTGGCTCCTGCAGACTTCACCCTCTTCCCGAACATGTTTTTGACATTAATGCAGCGATACACCATGAATCACAGAAGGTGCTTGACACGCTTCAAAAAGAAGACTTCCAGGACATATTCCGGAAGTGGCAGGAACGTTGGAAGCGCTGTATTGCCGTGCGAGGGGACTGTTTTGAAGGTGACAGTGTGTTAATGTAGCTAAATAAAGTATTATTTGTAAACAGCGAGTTTCAAAACTACTTGATATCATCTTATAAATGTAATAAATTACAGCACATAATTTAGCAAAACAAAGCAATTGAAAGTATCGTACGGTATAAACTATACATTATATACGTATGCTGCAGCGGACACGTGGAAGACCGCGGGTTTACGAGTGGAGGGCGGAGCATACGCGGCTATGTTTGACTACCACGCATATTTTTTTTTTTTTACAATTTTGGCTTATCGTCATTTTAAGATCGAAAAAATTTAAGTCGAACTCGGGGACCATCTGTACTTCTGCATACGGTATTAATCTAGAAAGAGGTTGATATGTATATAATATAATACAATAGCATAAATATATATATATATAATCACAAAAGTCTAAATCTGAACTAAGTAAGCAGGACAACAAGCTTGTGCTGGGTTAAAAATGCTAATTGCTATCAGCCTGTGAGGGTGTGTATCTCTCTCTCTCTCTCTCTCTCTCTCTCTCTCTCTCTCTCTCTCTCTTTTTATTTGTGTGCTTTTTCTTGCACCAAATCCCGCTTATCAGAAATCTAATTCAAAGTGACAGCCACATCTATTTTTCAGCTCTGTCACTGTAGCTTTGTGCTCCGGCTTACAACTTGTTTCCAAACACGCGCGCGCACACACACACACACACACACACACATGCACGTCTCTCTCTCTCTCTCTCTCTCTCTCTCTCTCTTTTTATTTGTGTGCTTTTTCTTGCACCAAATCCCGCTTATCAGAAATCTAATTCAAAGTGACAGCCACATCTATTTTTCAGCTCTGTCACTGTAGCTTTGTGCTCCGGCTTACAACTTGTTTCCAAACACACACACACACACACACACACACACACACACACATGCACGCCCTCACACATGCACGCACACATGCACAGACATCCATAGATGAACTCCTGCCAGTTTTGCTATTCCCACAGCTGGGACATTACATCTGCCCTCTTCTCTCTCTCCCTCCTTCTCTCCCTCCTTCTCTCCCTCCCTCCATCTCTCTCTCTCTCACTCTCTCTCTCTCTCTCATTCTTTCTGTATTAGCCATGTAATTTACCATATAAGAAAACAAGCTCAGATGATTACTCAATACAAAACAGTGTTTCTTATTCACATCCATATTAACTGGGATTACAAACACTTTCCTCACGACTTGGAAACATCACTGCATAGTTTTTTTGTGTTTCTTTTGGGTGGTGTCTGTTATTTGATGGTATGAGACAGAATCAGGTCGATGTTGTTGTTTTTTTTGGGGGGTGTTTTGGTAATTATTTGGAAAAATACATTCCATAAAAAAATACAAGTCGTACATGTACAATTCACTTAAAATGTTGCAGATGTTATTGCAGCAGAGGTTATAACATTAGTCCTCCCTCCAGGACTTTTTTTTCTGAACAGTCTTCTGTCCTCATTATACTTATTATACTCCATATTTAAAATTAATAAACCATGCATGTGATCCAGAAGGCATACGGTCCTTTGACTCTGTAATGGAAAAATACCTGCTCACACTGAAGACTCCGCCCTTCAACGATGAATGAATGTAAAAATTGTAGAGCTTTTTTTGTTAGTCTTAAATGACGAATTTGCCAAAAGTTTGCGGACACAAACTTTTTTTTTTTTTTTTTTTTATTTCATTCCACATTTAGTTCCCAGTTCTTATTTTAATAACCTCCACTCACTTCCCACTATGGTAAGGTAATACCCCATATACATAAAGCCAACTCTATGAAGATCTGGGTTACATGGGTTGCACTGGAAGATCTTGAGTGGCCTGCTCTATAGCTCTGACCTGAACCATATTTAAAGCTAAGATATACATTTATATACTCAATATTTACTTATTGCCTGACATGGAAAAAATATCCTTTATTTGATCCGTGGTGATCACATGCTCCTGTTTCTAACAAAACACTTGGTGTTGGTTCTAATGGCAGCAGGATACCCAAATAAATGCCTTGTTTGGATTATATATACAGTATTTATTAGAATATCACAACATCTTTGCACTTTTTCATGTCAGTGCTGATATTTGACTGTGCTATTTTATATATATATTACATTAACTCATTTGGCAGAGACCCTTATCTAGAAGGACTTATCTCATTTGTACAATTGGATAGTTGATGGTTAGGGCCTTGCTCAAGGGCCCAGCAGTGGCAGCTTGGTAGTGCTGAGATTTAAACTCATGATTTTCCATTCAGAAGTCCTTGAGTAACTTTAAAAGGCCAAGGTGTGAAAGGCCAATAAAATGAAGCCAAATGAACCAAGGAAGCCGTGTAGGCTAAACGAAAAATCTTGAAATGAACATGAAGAAGTTTTTATAATCTCAACAAATTATGAAACTACAGTATAATAAATGAAGGTATGATGTTGAGGATGAGGATGGATCACTTCTGAGTCTGATTCCTCTCAAGGTTTCTTCTTATGAATTCTCAGAGAGTTTTTCTTGACCACCAACACACTAATTGTATATTCGTAATCTATTTTCGTAAAGCTGTGCCATGGCAATGTAATTTCATTCCACATTTAGTTCCCAGTTCTTATTTTAATAACCTCCACTCACTTCCCACTATGGTAAGGTAATACCCCATATACATAAAGCCAACTCTATGAAGATCTGGGTTACATGGGTTGCACTGGAAGATCTTGAGTGGCCTGCTCTATAGCTCTGACCTGAACCATATTTAAAGCTAAGATATACATTTATATACTCAATATTTACTTATTGCCTGACATGGAAAAAATATCCTTTATTTGATCCGTGGTGATCACATGCTCCTGTTTCTAACAAAACACTTGGTGTTGGTTCTAATGGCAGCAGGATACCCAAATAAATGCCTTGTTTGGATTATATATACAGTATTTATTAGAATATCACAACATCTTTGCACTTTTTCATGTCAGTGCTGATATTTGACTGTGCTATTTTATATATATATTACATTAACTCATTTGGCAGAGACCCTTATCTAGAAGGACTTATCTCATTTGTACAATTGGATAGTTGATGGTTAGGGCCTTGCTCAAGGGCCCAGCAGTGGCAGCTTGGTAGTGCTGAGATTTAAACTCATGATTTTCCATTCAGAAGTCCTTGAGTAACTTTAAAAGGCCAAGGTGTGAAAGGCCAATAAAATGAAGCCAAATGAACCAAGGAAGCCGTGTAGGCTAAACGAAAAATCTTGAAATGAACATGAAGAAGTTTTTATAATCTCAACAAATTATGAAACTACAGTATAATAAATGAAGGTATGATGTTGAGGATGAGGATGGATCACTTCTGAGTCTGATTCCTCTCAAGGTTTCTTCTTATGAATTCTCAGAGAGTTTTTCTTGACCACCAACACACTAATTGTATATTCGTAATCTATTTTCGTAAAGCTGTGCCATGGCAATGTCTTGGGAAAAGTGAGGATTTGACATGGATCATGGGTTTTCTCAAAGTTGGGAAAAGATTAACAGGAACCCAAATAATTGTGTAAGAAAGCTGTGAGGTTGCCCAAATTTTTTCTTTCCAAAATGGAGGTTGTATGAAGGTCATGTGACTTCCCTATTGGTCTCTTCAATGGTCTTATGCCTAGCACTGTTTACATTGGTAAGTCAAATGAAAACTTGTTTTATATATAACTTTTTTATGCAATCTCCAGTTTGTCCAATGCAAAACGGCTAGAAATGTGGAGCTTAAAAAAAAAAACTCACTAAAAGAATTCAATTTAAATTCTTACACTTGTGTAACTGCAAACAATTGTTCTTGTTTGGGACTATTAACACCCAGGCAACAGCCAGCTCTGTTACTTGGCAATGGAAAATGTGAAATCACTGCATGTTTCTTTTCTCCCTACAATTCTGTACTGCACTAAAATCTCTAAATTACACATAAGCAAGTGGTGTCTCACAGAGTGCTGCCGTCAGACCCATTTAACTGCAAGAGCAAATCACGTTTCGTTTTATAGAGAAGGACAGAAAAGAAAAAAAAAAGAACGAGAGAGAGAGACGCACATAGGCTCTGTTCCTTGTCCTGGACCATCTCTTGTCAGAAGGAATGATGAGACCGAGGTTTGTGCATTAGACAGACTCTGTGGGGAATCCCCCTGGGGGGTGGGGGGCATGGCACAAATCATAGAAGGAGGGGCTTATTGTGTGTATGTTGTCATTGTGTATTTTGAAGCATAAGTAAACCGAGAGAGAGAGAGATAAAGATTGTGTGTGTGTGTGTGTGTGTGTGTGTGTGTGTGTGTGTGTGTGTGTGTGTGTCTGCTCGTCTGCTCCATTGAGCTGGTGGTGAGGGTTATTCTAGCTGAGATCTGAGGTCACTGAGGGACATGTCTCCCACTTTCTTTCCCTTTGATTTCTCCCTCTCTCCCACGCTCTCTGTCCTCTTCATTCATCCTTTTTTTCTCACAGCGGTACCCAAAGCTGTCCTCGGTGTTAGATGGGACTCTGATACATTTTGAAAGCTGATGCTGAGTGCCCCGGGTTTTGCTCTTTGCTTCGACAACGACTGCAATAAAACCTGCTATGTTTTATATTCATAACTCATATATACTTGATTCTTACATCCAGCCTTTGAATCAGGGAATAATCCAATCTCGAGTCGGTAGATTTGTACCTAATAAATCAACTGTAATTGTAAAGCCTGACCTGTGTTCATTCAGAAACCACAGCTTTTAGTTTGTCTTTTACTCTTTGTAAATATTGTGAGATTTATAAGCTCGTTATTTTTGAAGATTCTCAAAGGTTTCTTTCTATGTCTCATGGAGTTCAAGGCATCTAAACGTACACTATATAGACAAAAGTTGTTGGACACCTGACTGGAAAATTTAGCTTTCTGACATCATATTCCACATATTATAACAGCAAATCTGTAGTATATCCTTCATTTTACTGGGAAGATGTTTTAATACATTTTGGAGTGTGCCAGTGGAGATTTGTGGAGATTCATTCAGCAACAAGGGTTTTAGTAAAATCAGGTAGTTATGAAGGTAGAGGAGGTCTGGGTTGCCTTTAGTGTTTAAAATCAGCCCAAAGGTGTTCAATAGGGTTAAGAGCGGAGGTGATTATAGGTTTAAATAGGGTTGAGACAGAGTTCTATAGCAGGCCATTTATCTTCTACTGCAACCCATGTAAAGCATATCCTCATTGGTTTAGGTTTCCGAGTACAAGTGAAGCAAAAATGTACTCCCTATACAATTATATATTATATATTATTCCATTATGTCCACACACACACACACACACACACACACACACACACACACACACACACACACACACATATATATATAATGTAATCATAAGTCTGGTAAAAGGTCGCAGAGCTTAAATAGTGCAAAAGATTATCGCCAATGATTGCACCAGACATGTTCCCAATCCTCTCTTTGCCCTGCTTTCCTCAGTACCAGGCTAGAGGACATTATTTATTTATCTTTTTTTTTTTTGATTAATGGACGAGGTAATGCTACAAACCCATTAAAACCGGCTCTGTTTAATCTAAATCCAATAATTTGTGCGCATCTCCCTCAGATCACGGCGCTGCATATTCCCTGTCTTCCTACCCGCTGCAGAGCCAGATTCATTATCAGTTGTTTGGATGAGGATTATGCTAATCAGAGCCCAGCTTAAGACCTGAGGTGTAAAGATGATTAATTTTTTACAAATTCTTCGGCTTCATGACCAAAAAAAACAAGCGATTTATTTATTTTACCTCACAGACATTCACACATTCAAACCCATTGCATTCCCTTCAAACCTATTAAAATTATTATTAGTCCTTTGCGTGGCACAAATGAAAGAAAAACAAGTCATTTGTTGGCGTTCACTTCAGTGTTCAGCCTTGGCTTTACCAGAGTAACCGATTTATTATTATTCCGATCTGACCTGTTGCATCCAAGGTTTTTTTTTCTTAATGTTTGTTGATGGGAAACAGAGTCACAGGTCTGGGAAGAAAAACGAGAACCTAATACGATGATATTATTGCAAAAACAAGCATTTTGAGTAAAGAGCCTCGTTACAATCTCATACTAATCGTTTGAAATCCAAACGCAAGCTTGTTTTTGTTCTTTGGTGTTTCCTTCACACATTAAAAGCTGACTGGTTCTTCACCCAATGTTCATTCATAGTGTCATATCTAACCGCTCTGAGCCAAATAATAAAAAGGAATGTCACCGTCCTGAACAGTGTGAGGTTGATGTGTCTCAGTATCTAATTTCCTTCTTTCTCTCACAGTCGGACTGCGTACTGAGTGTTAACCGGTGTGTTTTATTTGTGTTGGCAGGCTAAATATTGCGCCAACAGGTTACACAAAATTCTTTTTCTAAACTTGTCAAATTGCTGTGCTGCGATCTACAAGAATTTCTCATACAGGATGTAAATAAAAGTACACAAACCATGTACTTGAGTTAAAGTGGAGATGCGCTCTGTAAAACGTTACTCCAGTAGAACTAAAAGTGCTTTCTTTAAACTTCCAGTTTGGCGATAACGTTCCTATTATCATTTTTGTCACAAGACTCTTTGCTTAATTAACTCAGTTTATGTAAAAAGACTCTGTTACTCACAGCACACCGATTTTTAACGGAATAATATTAATGAATCAAACACTGATGGACATCTGTTCAAATTATCATTATATTTTTTAACTACAAAAATGTTGTGTTGAGTTATAGTCAGGAGATTATTCCATCATTTATTCTTCTCAAATTGTACTGCTTGCTGTTATACTGACTCTGAATTGTATGTGGATGATAAGTAGATACCCCCAAGAGAAAATCTAAACAAGTTCAAAACAGCTCTACCCTGATTGACGGCTTGCTGTGGCTTCACCAGTTAGGGTTTTACTCAACAAAGTAAAGACTGAATTGTGGTTGAGTAAAAAGTAAGAACTTTGACTTTAATATGTAATGAAGTTAAAGTTTACTCAAATACTTTGGTAAAGTACAGATACGAAAAAAAGCTACTTAAGTTCAGTAACAAACTTTGTTATTTTGTAACTGTTTACCGTTGGGAATATGTGAACCAGTGAACCAAGATCTGTATTAGTAGAAACAGCTGTTGCATCCGTCTTGTTATTGGGTTTGGTTTCCTCAAAGGTGTTACATTCGTCATCTCGAGAGACCGAAATGACGTTACTGAAAGGAATGAAAACCTTTTGTGGACGCCCTTTAGGATGCACTGCCAGAAGTCCTTGGTGGTTTTGAGTCAAGCTTTGCAGCTAAGATTACTGTGACAGTTGTTATCTTTTCTCTCAGCAACAAGTGGATGGAATTCATCCACAAAGAAGTGTTGTTTCTGTGGTTTAGATATTTCTCAATGTTGTATACAGGTCCGGGGTCGTGAGACAGCTGAAATGGATGGTGGTCGCTTTTTGAAAAAACTGGACTAAACCTTGGGTTCCAACTATTGGGAAATCACAAAGCCTAGGCCAGGAGTCTTTGGAGGAAACTCTGTTAGGAACATGAAACTCAAATTCAGCAAAAGAGTGTGTAGGTTTTTCTCAAGCACAGCTTTAAAAGCACCCTTTAATTCATTAATTCATTTTTTAAATGCTTTTCTGCCTCAACATTTAGTTGTACCTGTTCTTGTATGTCTTGTGTGCACTCCTTTAATTTTATGGAATCATATAAAAGGGTAGACACACGTAGAGACGTGTCCTTGACGGGGGCAAAATAAAAAAAAACACTGGACTTGCTGTTTTCTTGGCACCTTCATGTCTGTAAACCACGAATCCTTCCCTAGAAAAGACTGGAATTTCCCTTCAAGTGAAATGAGAGATTTTGCAAGAGAGGTGGAGTTTAAGTAACTTTGGGTGTTGTTCATGAGTGCTGGAAAGTGTGGACAGTGTGAGATTGCCAAGCAGATTAGGTCAGCGGTGTTGCAATCGCTTTACCAGAGAGTGGTGATAAAGTTCCCCTTTTTTCTGGTCAATCTACTTTCTTTTTCACTTTGTCACTAGCTATAATTAGGGGTAGAAACAATAAGCTGGAAGGACAGGCACTATAAGGATTTTTCTATTTTATATTATTTGGGGTTAGTGTCCAAAATCTGCAAGGCTTTTTAATTCTCACGACAGAATAATCAAAACAGTAAGAAGGTCCCTGTCCACCATGTTGATCTTCACTGTGGGTTCACGTCACGCTCCATATTTCACTGCATACACCACAATGCTGTTGAAATCTTAATTCTGATTGAAAAGGGGGTGTTTTTTAGCATGGCTCATTCTAATAGACAGAGACTTGTATGGTGGACATTGCACATAATATGGAGGCAATACATCAGTGGTCAAGGCTCTGGGTTACTAATTAGAAGGACGATTCAAGACCCATATTGCCAAGTTCTCCTTCCTGGACTTTTAAACAAGGCCCTTTTATCTCTATGGCGTAGGGTTGCTGTATCACGGTTGACCCTGCACTCATCTTCTGAACATTGCTGCAATGAAGAATGAATTTCAGTGTGCTGTAAAGTACATGTGACAAGTAAACAGTATCTGTACCTTTAATAATCTTGGATTATTAATAAATAGATAAAAAGCACGCTGTTATTATGATTAATATGGTAAAGCTTTCTGTGTCATTTATTTTAACATTGACGAATACTCTAGTGTCTCCACTTAACAACCCTCAGCAAGAAACTGTCCTCCATAGGAAGGTCTTCACAATAGATGTCTAAAGCCCTTGACAAGCTGCGTTTTTTTTCCAATTATTACGTTGAAATTCTCATGCAAACAGAGTAAAAAATCTGTGAACTGCTTGAATTAATTGTTCATCCTCACATGGTACCTAATTTTTCTAGAAACCACTAATTAACAGCTGGTGCATCTGTGGGTATTCCAAGAAATAAGAGGCAGTTGATCAGATACCTCCAGGCATGTTCAGCCCACGGAAAACTTCTCTGGGGGATTCTTGTAGGAAGTTCAATGGAAAGCTGGCTCTCTTTCAATTTATCAAATAACTTGGGGGATTTTGCCAGATACCCCCTATAAATATGACCGATTACATTCGTTACTTTGTTACACTTTGTTACATATTTGTTTACTTTTTCACTTTCTACTGCCATAAGAATTCTTTTGTATATACATTTTTCTCTTTGTTCACATACATATCCTTATATATCATTTATATCTTATATTCTTATATTTTATTTTATAATCTTTATATATCATTTATATCTTATATTATTATATTTTATTTTATATAGTTTTTATACTTTATACTTTATTTATCTGCTTTTTTCTTCCCCCCTCCCCCCTATTCCCCTCATGACGGACCGTCGTATAAAGCATTTGATTAGATTTTTGATTTAAAATGTATTTGCATGAACAGTTCTGCATTTCAGCACTTTTCACTGAACAGCACACCTCAATAATGATGGAACTGTAATGAGTCCTTTCAAGGTTTCTTCCTCATGGCATCTCAGGGAGATTTTCCTTGTCAAAGTCGCTATTGGCTCGCTCATTGGGGATAAACAATTACAAGGAACAAACTTAAAAGTATTAAATTTGTAGATTCTTTCATAAAATTTTATAGCCCTTTTATCTTTGTAAAACTGTGGATTGTTAAAAGCGCTTTACAAATAAAAATGAATTATATTGAATTGAATTATTCCCTTATTAGTGTCACTAGGTTTACTGCCTGTTGTACGATGAGGAGATCCGAGATCAACAAAGGGGTTCTATGCCCCTTTAGACATAATGCCACTAATTATAGGTAACAAATTACCAACTGGGTTACAACATTACAGTTCCCACTATACCCATTATGACTTTTACAAATATAATACGGGTTTCTATTGTTTAGTTTTTTTCCAGCAGGGTTTGCTGTCCACAGGTCAACCCAATATTTTCTTCTGCTGAAGTATCCCACCCACATGAAAGTGCAATATGTGCTACCTAGTAACCCCCCCCCAACACCAAACTTACAGGAGGTCATCGGTTTGTGAAATATGCAAAGCAGTCCATCTGGCACGGGCAAAACACAACTTGGTTTTATGTGAACGAACCCATCACCAGATCTGATTCAGAACATTTTGGAACCCATAAAACACTCCATTAACACTGAGCTCTGTGGACGGGATTGCATTGTAAAGGTCAGAGCTTTGATTGCTGTTGTCGAGCTCCAGGTTCTGGAAAGGACGGGCACACAAAGTGGAGGAAAAGAAAGATAGAACACTCAAGAACTTTAAAGATGGACTGATATAAATGGATCGGCTACAATGCTTTAGGACTACATGAACAGTTTTGCACTTAATTAAAACTCTAAATCAGTTGATAACCTCAGCAATGATAAAACTAAAATGAATAAATATACGGTTGGGTGTTGAGGATGAGGATGCGGATAAGTTTCCTTTAGAGTCTGGTTCCTCTAAAGGTTTCTTCCTCATGATTTCTTAGGCAGTTTTCCATCACACTCATCATGGCTTGCTTAAAAGTAAAAATTATAGCTACAATTTATGAATTTAAGTATGCAAATCAAATTGCATTGAATTAAACAGAAATAAAGACACATCCAGGTACATTTTGCACCTCTAATGAAGGTCATAAACTCCCCCTTGATTGCCGGTTTGGTGTTCAAGTTGAACACAAAGGAAAACAGGACGGGGAGAGGAAAAAAATTCGAAAAACCAAAACCAGAAACCAGATTTCATTCGAGGCAGAAGCAACCTGGGGGGCGTCGATCACGTGGTGCGCCTATGAGCCCGTCCTCTTTATCAGTGAGCAAATTAATTTTAATATTTAAACAGTCACCACGAGTTCTGAACTGCAGATGAGGGGAAGATTAAAATACGCTTAATTAAATATTGATAGTTATAAATAAACACTGGCTAATTTGCCGCCTGCTTGATGTTATTCATTTATTCTGGGAGGAGGATGAGTCATCTTTTTGCCTTTTCTCATTAGTTAAGCAAACATTGGACGTGTGTCAGGGGCAGCAATAAAGTAGTAGGACACACACACACACACACACACACACACACACACACACACACACCATGCCACTATCTGTTATCAATTTCTAACATTGTTTAGTATTCATACCTGTACCTGGATTTAATCCTCAAGTAGGTGTGGCCAACAACACCACCAGAAAAGCAATTATAATTTGTTTTTCCATCGTATACACACTATATAGACAAAAGTATTGGGACTTATTGGTGTACATATTTGAAATTTCAACCTCTCTCTCCCTTTTATCTCTCTCTACCCCTCTCTCCGTTTTAGCTATCTCGACCTCTCTCTCCCTTTCTCTCTCTCTACCTCTTTCTCCCTTTCTCTCTCTCTTTCTCTCTCCCTTTCTCTCTCTCTCTCCCTTTCATCTCTCTCGACCTCTTTCTCCCTTACTCTCTCTCTACGACTCTCTCCCTTTCTCTCTCTCTCTCTCTACCTCTCTCTCTTTCTCTCTCTCTCTCTACCTCTTTCTCCCTTCCTCCCTCTCTCTCGCTCTCTCTCTCTTTCTCTCCCTTTCTCTCTCTCTACTTTTCTCTCCCATTCTCTCTCTCTCTCTCTCTCTCTTTCTCTCCCTTTCTCTCTCTCTACTTTTCTCTCCCATTCTCTCTCTCTCTTTCTCTCTCTCTCTCTCTCTCTCTCTTTCTCCCTCTCTCTCTCCCCAAGCCTGAAATCCACTTCAAAGTCATACATTCACAGGCCTAAGTGTGTGTGTGTGTGTGTGTGTGTGTGTGTTTGCCAAGCTTGCCAGAGGAACATGACAGTTTCCCAACATCCTGCTGTTTTGATTTTCATATCTACATATATTTATTTCACTTTTGAAGTGTATGCAGCCAAGAAAGAGAAAGATGTGTATATAAATAAATCCTAAGCCATTCCAACCTGGTGGTGGTGCACTGTGATCTGTGTGTGCACGCTCACGTGTGCGGGTACGCACGATTGTGTGTGAGGTGTGTGTGAGGAGCTTGACAAAGAGAGCTGGCGTTGATGCTTGTCAACGCAGCTGGTGCTGATGCATGAATACTGTGTCTGTCAGCTTCTCTTTATCGGACGTGAATGAGTGTGTGTGTGTGTGTGTGTCTCCTTGACTGTTTCTGTTTGCTGCTTAGTTGTGTCACACTAAAGCTATTAAAACTGAGTGAGAAATCCAGCTAGACTGAGTTCAAGCTGTTGAAGCCTTTGTCCCACCAGTGAGCTCATGAGAAAAAAATACTTAAGTGCAGGATTGAACTGAAAATACCTCCTTACTGTCCATCACCAGGAATCAAACACTCTGTAAACACACACAATTCTAATAAAAACTGATTTCAAAGAACATTTCTAACGAATCAAACCAATGAAAAAAGCTTGTCGATCATGTCTCAAGGCCAAATCTGATCACAGATGCCGATACAACTACAAATACAGACACACACCACTAAAACGATGTTTAATGACATCTGCTAAATCTGCTTAAAGGTCATGATAACAAGCAACATCACACATTTAATACACTGTAGGGACAAACGTTTGTGGATAAATGAGTAAAAGATTTGTATGTGCTTCTTCTTGGACGATGTTCCTCTAGATTTTGTGAAGATTTGTGTTCATTTACCCACAAAAACAGGTATTAACGTAGGTAAAGTGAGTTCTAATTCATTCCAAAGGTGTTCAGAGCTCAATAGCAGGAGATCTTCCCCTTCACCCCATATAAACCACATCTTTTTGGAGCTCGCAGTATGAACAGGTGCATTATCAGGCTGGAAAATGTTTAGGTCTACTAACTGAAATGAAGGGAAAGTTTCATTCTCCATCCAAAAATGTCTTATACAATTGTGTGCCCTTGAATTTGTGGTAACAGTTTGGAAAAGAACCCCCATATGGCTGGAAAAGTCAAGTGTCTCAATTAAAATTCACCCGAACGCTGCGTTCTGCTCCGGAGTAATTGAACGAAGCCAAGCTGGGTTACTGTACTGCTCAAATAAATCCATTTTTGCATTCTTCTTTCTTTCTTTAAAAAAAAAACATTTCACTTATGGTTTGACTTGCAAATATTTCTCTCACTGCAAACCCTTTTCTTTTTTTTTTTATGTTTGTTTCTTTTTGACACCAGGTTATGCGATGAATAATAAAGCCGGAAATGCGGGAAAGCAACCTATATCTGAAATAGAGATTCCGAGCAAGATTAAGCGATGTTTAGTTTGTTGCAAAAATGACAGGATTAATGTGGATTCTGTGGAAAATCCTTTTTTAGGTTGAGATTAATACTTTTTGCATCAGACAAACCAGATCATTTTACCCTGTTTAATCCATGTGCATTCTGTGATTCTTTGTTTTCTCTTCTTAGCTTCTTAGCTTGTGTCCTGGATTTCCAGTGAACTGATGGAGGAAGATTTTGAAAAGTGAGAGAGAGAGAGAAAGAAAGAAAAAAGAAAAGAGCACAGGGCACTCAGGCAGAATGCAGGCTTTACACAGACCCATTCAGCCCAGCATAATAAGGCTTTCATTCTCCACATATGTTTTTTTTCCAAGCCCAAGAATGGCTTTCCCTATTGTAAGGCCATCATTTGAAATGCTTACAAGAAAAGCAAGTTCTGTTTATGAAATACTTATCATCCCTAAACTCTTCAGGACTCTCCAGCAAGTCAATAAAAGCAACTGTATAGAAGGCTGCTGCAGTATTTTCTAAAACGAGGAAAATATATTTCTCTTTGGTTGCGATAAAGATTTAGAAATTAGTCTGCAATTGATTACTCAAAAGTTATTTGCTATAGAGCTCTGACGTAAACTCTATTATACTTGCTATATTGGAACATTGACTGCACCCCCTGGATGCCTCATCTCACCTACATCACCCCCACCAAGCTGCTACCGCTGGGCCCTTGCGCATGGCCCTTAACCTTGTTGCTGCTCAGATATATGAATAAGATAAATGTAAGTTGCTCTTGTAAATGTATTCATCGGTAGACTGGTAACTCAGTGGTTAAGACATTTAACTATAGATCAGAAGGTTAGAAGTTCAAATACCACCACCACCAAGCTGCTCCTGCTGGGCCCTTGAGCATGGCCCTTAACCCTCAGTTGCACATTTGTAAGTGGCTCTGCATAAGAATGTCTGCCAAATGCAGCTAATGAAAAAAAAAAGCTATACACATGAATGAAAGTTTTCATGCTTTAATTTTATTATTACTATTATTAATTATTATTATTATTATTATTATTATTATTACGATTATTATGAAGTTCAAATACCACCACCACCAAGCTGCTACCGCTGGGCCCTCGAGCATGGCCCTTAACTTTATTGCTGCGCAGTTATATGAATAGGATAAATGTAAGTCGCTCTGGTAAATGTATTCGATTGGTAGACTGCTTGCTCAGTGGTTAAGACATTAAACAATAGATCGGAAGGTTAGAAGTTCAAATACCACCACAACCAAGCTGCTCCTGCTGGGCCCTTGAGCATGGCCCTTAAACCTCAGTTGCACATTTGTAAGTGGCTCTGCATAAGAATGTCTGCCAAATGCAGCTAATGAAAAAAAAAAGCTATACACATGAATGAAAGTTTTCATGCTTTAATTTTATTATTACTATTATTAATTATTATTATTATTATTATTATTATTATTACGATTATTATCATTGTTGTTGTTGTTGTTGTTGTTATTAAAACTCTAAAATATCCCAGAGGATGTTCATTTTCTGTTAGTTTCCATCTCCCATTCACCGTGAACGCAAAATTGAAATCTCAGTGCAATCAGTAAACAGTATCGGATACGACACGTAAATAATGTGATATCGATTTCATCTGCATTTTGATCTAAATCGGATTATTTAAATAAGACAATGCCTCGCACGGTATTACTTATCAAACGCACACGTCATACTGAGCAGGTTTTCTTTTATAACATTAAAAAAAAACCACCGTTACGATGGAATCATGTAAAACATTATCATATTTATTACATTTCCGAATGTAATATAAATTCGTGTTTATTGATTGCGCTAAGATTTCCCCCATGTTCCCACATGTACAGGAAGTGGAAACAAACAGGAAATGATGAGCCCCTGGGGCATTTGAGCAGTTTGATAAAAATAAGAATAAGTGCAGCGTGAATGCTTATTCATGCGCTGCTCGAAATTCGTGTTTAATTTACTCGTGATTCCGATTTATCGTCTGCCCAGTGTAAGGAGGCGGCCCAAGCTGTTTCCGCGGTGATAAGTCTCAATGTTAAAGAATGTTGTAAAATAGTGAAAGTTACAAAATAGTCGTTTGTTTATCTACAGGAAGTGCGTTATCGCTTTAAAGGGTTGCAGAGGGGTCGGAACATATTCCCGGCAATGCTGTCGGGAATGCTTCCTCGATGGATTACGCATACTAGTTTACACAAAGTAGAATTTAGTATTCAAAATAAAACGAATTATTATCACTAATGATAACAGCACTTACTGAAATCTGATTGGTTGAATAATTTCGAGTAAGTACAACTTCTTTAATTCGTAGTTTCATGGTCTTTGTGCACACTACTTGTGTGAAGTTCTTCCCCAGAATTCAGGATTCACGATTAAAGAAAGTCTTAGCATTATTTATCAGCTCAAACCGATGTACACGACGCGAGATTTATTAAGATATAGATAGCCTAGGATAGAGTGAGAGATGTCAAGAAGTTGAAAAATGCCTGAAACTAGTTTTAGAATGACTTCTAGTTCTAGTGAGCATTACTCTTTTGGAAGCCAAATTCAGGAACATCACATATGTATATTGGACAAATGTGTTTGTTAGTGGTAGATGCTCAAAAGTTCTACTCGGGGTCGTGTTCAGTTGCCTAGAAACCTCCATTCTAACGTGATTTAACTTTGAAAAACTGCACTATTTAGACGAAAGTTTGTGGACACCTGACCGTAAGATATCTGAGTTGTGAACATTTTTACCCATTTGCTGTTATAGTAACCTACACTCTTTAAAGATGTTCCACCATATTTTGGAGTGTTTCCTACACACGGGTGTTAAAAAAAAAGGTGCAAATGAGAAGGTCTGGAGTGCAGTCAGCATTCCAATTCAACCAAAGGTTGGGTAGGGTTGAGATCAGATCTCTCAAGCTGAAGATCTTCCACTCCATACCATGTAAAGCATATCTTCATGGAGCTGGCTTTGTGCACAAGGGTAATCGTCATGCCAGAAGAGTTTTGACTCTTTTAGTTCGATTGAAGAGAAACGTTCATGTCGCATCCACAGACGTCTTCTACAATTGTGCGCTTTCAACTTGGAGCTTACAGTTTGGAGAAAAACCACATACAGCGTGAAAGTCAGGTGTCCCAATACTTTAATCTTTATAGTGTAGTTGTTTTATAAAAATATGAAAAACTCAAACTCGGATTTGAGTGTAGTTACGGTACATATCCCGCCTCATCTTTATTTTGTTGCTGGTGCATTACTAAAATAAATCCTCAGTCATGATGTTTTTTATTCTTTGGCTGTTGGAAAGAAGATGAGAACTGCTTATTCCGAGCCATATCCAACTATTCCTTACACTTCTGGACGGTCGGTATAGCGATTCGTCCGGTTAATCCGATTTAAGAACTGTAAATCAGACCAGAGTCTCGATCGCAAACCCAAAAAGGTATACGCTTTATAATGTTTTCTTCTATTTCCAAAAAAACCCCTATAAAATTCTGATTCAGAATATATGCTTTAATCGACTCTTTGGGAAAAATGATTCATTTTTAGATTCTTTCTGTTGAAAAAAACCCTTCTGTCGCCGTGTCAGTCGAGGTGATAAAAGTGGCTCTTGAAATGGAACAACAGGACTCCTTTCTCCTGGCCTTTTCGCTCTGCTGTGAAAAAGAGAGTGAGAAAAAAGGACGACAGTAATACCTGTCACATGCTCCGAAACGATCAGAGCAGGGAACTGAATACCAGCAATCAGTGGCTTATTCATCAGAGCTGGCACACTTTTCTCCCTCTCTCTCTCTCTCTCTCTCTCTCTCTCCCTCTCTCTCTCTCTCTCTCTCTCTCTCTCCATCCTCCCTCCTCCCTCACACGCTTGAAGAGGCACAGTGTAATTACCAGGACACTGGCAGGAAGCAATGCAATAATTTCCCCCAATTTAGGCGAGCGCCTGGCAGCAGCCTGCAATTCCACTCCCTTTAGCTTTATGTTAATGCATCTGAGCAGAACATACTCTTCAAGTAAACGCACATCTCTCTCTCTCTCTCTCTCTCTCTCTCTCTCTCTCTCTCTCTCTCTCTCTCTCTTTCACTGTGGTTTAGTGCTCTGATTGCCCTTTTAAGGACTATAATCAACTTTCTTTTCATCTGGATTCTTTTCTCCCCCCCTCTGTGTTCCTTCACTGTAGACAAGACGTACCTTCCCCCTCCTTTTCTACCTGATTGGATAAACGTATAACAAGTAAGAGCCAATCAGAGCTTTAATTTCTTTTCTTAGAGTTTCTAAGATAACTAGCTGGTAGAAACTTTGTAGGGAGGAAAAAAAAAAAAGGTAAAACGAAACAAAAGCATTTAAATGGTAGATTCTGACGTGTAGGCTCTAAAGCTTTGAGCTTTTGTGCAGGCCATTAGTGTGGGATCGGAGAGTTAGACGTGTTTTTTTCTCTCTCTCCTTTTTTCCCAATGCCTCATTTATGAAATGTTTCTAAAGTCCGAGTTAAGAAGTTTTTTTTAGAAGTTCGGCTTGATTTGTCACTGAAGTGTTTTTAACATGCCTATCACAGGGAGATCGCCTATTTCTATGAATACACTTCTAATACTGGGAGGATTTTTTTATTGAAATTTTATGTGGAAAAAGTTTCACACTGAAAAAGACACTGGTGTGATGAGGTTTTTAGGAACAATACTGTAAACTCTCTGCAAGAAAGAAGAAAGAAAGTGGGCTCTTGGACCTAAACGCAAGAGCAAACGGATCGAATTGTTTTCGTACGCGTTGTTTATTAGTGTTAGCAAACTGCGGATTGCCGTGGTATGTGGGAAATGGAAAACATGTGATGCAACATGGGGGAAATTAATCAGACTCCACCCTGTTGTTAAATATTTCACTATAACGATATACTTTGTGAAGTTATGAGAATGAATAATATACACTGTATGGACACTTCTTGAACATCCCATTCCACATTTAGTCCATTTACTGTTATAAGACCCTCCATTCTTTAGGGAAGATGTTTAGATTTTAGAGAATCATTGTAGATTTCTTCTCATTCAGCCACAAGAGTGTTAGCAATGTTGGATACTAATGTACTGATCTCCTAGTAAAGGGATTTTAAGAATTTTCAGCATTTTAAATATCATAGGCCTCTGAATACTTCTGTCAATCAGTTTTAAAAAAGAAATAAATCAGGAATCTGGGGGTCTATTTGCTTTGTCATTATGGGGTATGGAGTGGAGTTTGAAGTCGAATGATGAAAATGAATAATTTAAAGCCTGTTAGCATAATAATCGAGAGGATCTCAACTCACTATATATTCTCAATTGATGTTCAATGATGATGCTAGTGAAAGGTGCTGACTCCTTGAGGAGGGGGGCGGAGTCATCTTGGAGTCCGGAGTCATCCTTTTCAGATTCCAGAAGAACTTTGTATTGATGAGTATTGATGCTTCTTAGCATAAGGGAGTTCCACCAGCAGCAGGTTAAATTAAAAATCCTGCATTTGATGCAATGTGTTGCCCCAGAGTGAGGCACAAAAAAACCCCCTCAACATCTGGAATAGCTTTTTTTCTTTGGAGCTCTGTTCAAATAATGAAGTCTTTGGGGTAAACTTGCCGACAGCGTTTTTACACACGGACGTGTCGGTGTTCCATTCAGTTTTAATGGCCTCCCACAGGCAGTGAAGGAGCTGTGTTAACATGAAGTGGGTCCTAACATTAAGTGATCTGCAGCACTCTGGTGGCCCGTGAACTATATATTATAGAGAAGAGATTGAAAATCAGTGCGAACGCTGTTTATTCAATTTCCCACTGTCCAATTACAGCTGGCTCAGCTTCATCTGCTGAACATTTGCATTCATAATGTATTCATAAGTAGCTTTATTTTTATAAGGTTTATTATAATACTTTATTATAGCAGTACCCAAGGATTTCACTTGTATAACATATCTAAGGTGTGCAATATACAGCCCAAAGTTTGTGGACACTTACTATATGAGTCGTATTGAACAGCCCATTCCACATCTAGTCCCCATTTGCTTGTATAATGACCTCCACTCTCCTGGGAAGATGTTCCACTAGATTTCAGATTGTGCTTGTAGAGATTTGTCTTCATTCAGCCACAAGGGTTTTTAGTAAAGTCAAGTTCTGATGTAGGGTAAAGTGAGAAGGCCTAGGGTGCAGTTAGCAGTGAGCTCTATAGCAGTAGATCTTCACTCCACTCCAACACATTTAAAGCATATCTTCTTTTTGATCTCTTATTTCAAGGAAAAATATAATGCTAGCTTTGATGCTAATAGAAAGATCAAGTCCAAAATAATCCACATTAAAACATTTATAAAGATCAAATCTGATGTAGAAATATGAAACCTTAAATTAATGTTTATATATATATATATATTTATTTAAAAGCTGTGAATTTTCTATCTGTTGGAAAAAACACACATAAGAAAAACCGTCAATTACTAGCATTGGCTGAACATTTGGAAAAATTAGCGTTGGATCAATGTATTTCAATTAAGTGAAGAATTTCCACTTTAAAATATACATATATTGTTATATGTATATATAAGATTTCATACATTGATATGAGCTGCGTGTTACAACATATGATGTCAAAATTATTGTTTTGCACTCTAACGCATTACAACCATTTTAATGAGTAAAAAGTAAAAAGTAAAATACAAACTTTTGAGGCTTTGTTTTTTTTTTTCCCAGTACAGACGAGTCGTATTTCTTCTAAAAGTGTGTTTACTTTAATCGCAGAGTTCACATTATCAACCGTGGAATAATCCAGTCGAGACAAGCTGAGGGGGGGAATGAATGAATGCATGTTATTATAAATAAATTGCTTTCAAATAAAGCAATGCTTGTACGTTTGATATGCGGCGTGTCCTTTCTTCTCAAATTAAAACCTCTACAAAATTTGCAGTCTGGTGTATTGCTGGAAAATTGATAGTGCTGCTGTTCTGTCTGAAAAGAGACTGGCTGGCTTTTGTAAAGAGAACTGATATAGGAGTTAGTGATAGACATACATACACCTGAATTTTCCAGCCATCTGGGGTTCTTCCCCGAATGATTTCCACAAGTAAGAGGAGGCACATTATTGTATAGGATGTCTTCGGATGTAAAAGCAATTAAATTTCAGTTTTTTGGAACTAGGAGGCCTTAACCCTGTTCCAGCATGACCATGCTTCTGTGCACCAACCATCTCCATGAGGATATGCTTTATATTGGAGTGGAAGGGAGTGGAAGGCCTCAACTTCCACTCCCATCTTCTTACATGCGGAATTGTCTGATCAAAAATCACATACCAGTCTTTTGGTTAGGTGGCCAAAGACTTGTGTCTATATATTGTAGACCTACAAGGCACAAAAAACCCTTTTAAATCAGCTAATCAGATAATACATGAACCTGTCATTCCTTTTTGCACTCAGTGTTACCTTTTTGATCAGAACAAACAAAGCTTTCACCTCTTCCCCCCAATTCTTCTGTTTTCTTTATCAATATTTAAACACTTACTTGCAGTGCAGAAGTGTGCTACATGTTGCTGTTGGTTCTTCGCTTCCCGCCATTAAAAGCTTTCTTCTCTATCTGTGCCGATATACAAAAAGGAGGGGGATGTTGTGACATTTCTCTTCAGGTTTTTCTTCCAGTTTGGTGGCCAATGATGAAATAAAAGTGAGAGGGGGTGGAGAAGTAAAATGGGAATCAGCTGCAATGTGAGAGAGAAGAGAGAAGAAGGATTGATTAGAGATGAAGATTAAAAGGATGGGTTTCAAAAGATGTTTCAGCTGTGAGGTTCTTTATGCATGTGGCAAATGCAGATGGGTTTTTTGAATGAGGTTGTAGCTGCTTCGTGAGAGCCACTCGATGTTCTACCACAGTTAGAATTGTAGAGTGTACGTATGTTTGTGCAGCATGTTCGAACTGGTGGTAAGGATGCAGCTGACTAATGGCGTTACTACTCTTTTAGCCACGGTTCAAAAATGCGTTGATGCTTTTGCCCAAGCCATTAAACTATGCTCAATTTTTGAAGCCAGAGCTTTTGTAAGCTGTAGGTAACAATGGTACCGTGTATAACTATAGTTATCTAAAATGCTAAATCCTGCAATTTATCGATTTCAGTGCCAAAATTTATTATCACTATGAAATTATTACTTTTTACATAACAGTAGGTAATTCTGTAATTCAGTAGGAATTCTGTAAACTATAGGTAACCATTGTGGTGTGTATTTTCACTGTACCTTTTTAACCTACAGTCAACCTACAGTTTTTTACCTAAAGTTACATATCTTCTAAACTATAGGTAACAATAGCACAATGCATTAACACACTTTTTTTAATCTGTACTTTACAGAGGTTTTGTCTTTAAGTAAATAATATAATAAGCCAGAAAATAAACAATAGGTAACAATGGCACAATGTATTGTCTCTGTACCATTGTTACATATACTGTAGTGTACAGAATTTCTAGCTTCAGTAAATAATAAAGTAAGCTTACAATTTTATAAAAGTAGGTATTCTGTAATTCTGTAAACTACAATGGCATTGTTACCTTTTTGATTTTTAATTTTTTTTAACCAGATTTCTTGTTTCCAGTAAATAATATAGTCGCTTATTATTTACTACAATTATTATTAGAAATAATGTGTAATTAACATTTACTTAAAATGAGGATTCCTGTAAACTACAGGCAAAAATAACACATTAAATTGTCAATATATACCATTGTTACCTATGGTTTTCCAGATTTTATTATTTCCAATAAATAATATAGTTGTTTATTATTTACTTAAAAGTGGGAATACTGTAATCAACGGGTTAAAAAAAAAACAGCACAGTGTAGTTTACATGAGTTTGATCTTTAGGTAAATAATATAATAAACCGACAATGTACTTGAAACAAGAAATCATGTAAACTGTAGGTAACAAGGATTCTATATTTATACGCCATGTTTTTGCTTTTAATTAATAATGAGCATATTAAACAGAAACGAAACGTCAAAAATGGTTCATCCTCCAAACTTTTTGAGGTTGCAGAAAAAACAGAAGTCATTATCTTTAGTTCAAAAAGAAGTGCCAGGGTAATTAGGGGTAAGCTTTTAAAGGTAGCTCAAGCGCTCCACACATACAGCTAATGCAAATAGCTTTAATTAACCAGAGAACTAAGGCATGCCCTAATAAGTGGCCTTATGACCTCTCAATTACTCAAACCGCAACTCATAACATTTTTAATATCCTGCTCAAATTACTCAGCACAAAAGCTCGACACTGGGATGTTATCTTCACTTCCATATTAGAAGGTGAGTTAAACTTCACAGTACTTTGCTAATCTATTCAACTGTTGCAAGGATTTGGAGTAAAACTAGTATGTTTTTTCACTTTAGGGACATAGGAAGTGATATTATGGATAAAAAAAAAAAATTTGAATAAACTCAGTGTGCTGTGATTGATGATAAGACAAGAATATGTCCTAAATATTAGTTCTTGTATTATATTTTGACCAACGTACTGAATAATAAAGCAGAAGCTGTATCTTTTGTATACCACTGTGTCCTATAGCTGAGAAGATTTATATATCTTGCATTATATAGTAAATAAGTGGCAACAAAATGTAAAAAAAAAAAAGAAAGAAAGAAATGCAGCAATTTAAATATATAATAAATGAGCAAAAGTATTTGGACACCTGCCTACTACACTTGTATGTGGGCAAATCATTTGCTGTTTATATACAAGACTATAAAAGACAATACACACAATACAGAGTATATGGCAGATAATTTTTATTTTCATCTTTTTTTTTTTTTTTTTGGGATGTAAATCTGAGAGAGCTTTTTTTGTTGTTATGCCTCATCTACATTTTAAAAGTTTGTATATTTTCCACTTTTAACTCAGTAACACAAACACGCAGCGGACATTGTGTGTAGTGCCATTAGTGCCATTACTTACCCTTGTTAAATAACAATTAAAAAAGTGCAGGATGCCACCTATGACCTCGGTAGGTTTTTGTCATAGATTGAACAATAATATGTTTCAGCTCGTGTGGGTGTGTGGGAGTGTGTGCGGGCATAAAAATCTGAACTATGCTTATTACCTGGCTGAGTTATACTGAGGACAGAAATCAAATAAACACACACAAAAGCTGCAGCCCTCAGGTTTAGAAATTGTTCTGTGATACATGGCAGTTGTATGATTTGTACTTCTTGTGTAAGATTTGAATGTGTGTGTGGATTTTTGCCTCTCGGGCCCGGCGTGATATATAGCCGGCATTATTGCTGAGTATTGATTATCACTTTACGTGGGCTCGTGTTCCTGTGTTTGATTTGAGCTGCTCGACAGGCTCTTTCATTGTTTCCAGTGATGAATGATTATTGAGTCTGGTCACACTCCTTCTCTAAATGTTTTTCCTCCTCCTCCCTCTTTCTCTCTCTTTCTCTCTCTCTCTGCGTGGCGCCTTTGGCGTTTGGCTCCTTTGGAGAAATGAGACTGTGCTTTATATGTTATTAATCAGTCACTTTTATTATTTTATGCTACATTAATAATTGCAGACACATCGCTTAGCAGCCTCGGTGTCATTTTAGGCTGGAGATAACCATAGCATATAAAGTTTGTGTAGGGGTTTTTTTTTATAGCCACATTCTGCTCATTGCTAACTGTCTGAAATGTAAATATCCAATTGAAATGAGCAATTAATTGGTAAAACGCTGTGTATCTGTATGGCCTTTGACTTAAAATCTATTTAACATATAGCATATGTACAATTGATTAGAATGTACTTGCATGGACGTCCTACAGTAGTGCAGACAACTCCCAGAGGTTTAAAATCATTGATTGTGGAACTAAGAGTACGCAGCAAGGACACTCATGTCAATCAGCCAACCTTCATTGGATGGATGATGCCATGACTATAGCAACACGTAGACACTTTTCTCCCCCAAGCGAATATTGACTCGAAGTTGAATCACCAAATGTGGCCTCATTAGCGTCCAGAAACAAGTCTGGAGTCACCTCTGTTAGCCAGCATGCTCTGAAGACCTGCTCAAAACTAGCTGTGACAGCAAGCCTCAAAAGTATCCTGAGTAGGACACGCAACCCCTGACACTGAATGCGCCTTGAGCTTTTCTGCAGCTCTCAAGTGGTGTAGGAATTCAGATGCAGCTCAATGACAAAACTCATCATTACTGCTTTCTACTTTCTATGGAAAAACTCTCTCGAAAAAACAAATCCTTCCAATAAGCTTGACTGTGAAATTATACCATATGCAGATTTCATCCTCTGTGAGTTATGGAGTCCATATGCCGATGTGTGCCAGATGTGTATGCTCTGCATGTTTAGAGAAGGCTGTGTATGTTAAATGCTCTGGGAAGGAAATGTGTGAACCATGGTTTGACTGTACTTGCAGCTGGGTGGGATTATCCCGCATGTAAAGATGTTCCACAGTAGCCTACATGTGTTTGGAGGCATAAGAATCGATTTCTGTGAACCAAAACACACAACACACAAACACAATTTACAAACACTGAAAACTATCTCTGTCTATCTGGAAAGCATTCAAGCTCCAACCGGTGATGGTTTAAGAAAGAACCCAGCACAAAAATGTTGGACTCCTGAGGCATTCAAGCTCCTGTGAGTGAAAATGAAAATGATTAAGAGAAACAGTATTTAGACATTTTTTAGTCACAAACTGGTCAGATTTGGTTATTTTGGACATTGTTCTCCGTAGCCTTTTGTATTGCAGATGCAGCTTTTAACCTTAGAGACTTTTGTGACCTTATTTGCAATAAACAATGGCATTATTCCCCCAAAAGGTAGAAGCAGGAAAAATGGGCAGGCGTAAGGATTTGATCGAGTTTGATGAGGGACAAATTGTGACGGCTAGACGTCTGGGTCGTGGTGTGTCTCCAAAACTGCAGCTCTTGTGGGATGTTCCTGGTCTGCATTAGTCAGTATCTATCAAAAGTGGTCTAAGAAAGGCTGGTTCATGTGGTCTGGCACAGACGAGTTCCTGTAGCTCAAACTGCTGAAGAAGTAACATTATGGAACATTATTCAGGCTCTCCAATATACCAAAAAAATTAGCCTTCTGATCCTATTTTGGCAATCCACAACCAGACGATGAAATCGAGTCCAGACCTCTGTCCCAGACTTGTTTTGCTAGTTCCTTTCTCTTCATAGCTTTATTCCCCAACAAACTTCCAGAATTCCAGAAAAGGTGTATTTCCATTGAGATCGCATGACAAACAAATCAACTCAAGTCAACAAATTGATTGAAACCAGAACGAATTAAAGGGGTTTCACAGAAATGTTGCCAGCTACTTTTCATAGCAAGGCGCTGCATATCGCACATGTGCTAACGTCGGAACGTTATCATGAATTACAGCCTCATGCTGATGTCCATGTGGGTGCCATATGTGTAACGTCCACATGTTTGCATTTTCCTTCTGCGAATGTGGATTAAAGTTAATACAGAAACTCAGGAAACATCACAAGCAGAAAGAAAAACATCCAGACACTATTTATTGGGTATACCATGAAAGGAAACCGAAGCACCCAGGGTAATTTCGTGGTGCAACACCTTCTGCCCACACTATAGCTACATCAACGAGAAAAAGGCTGCAAAGGCCACCAAATTGTAGTATTTCATGAAAAAGAAAAAAAAACAACTTCTACCACTCAACATGTACCAAACAGACACAGTTATTGTCCATGGAAGCAATCCTGCTCTATAAACCGTTTTACATTTTTCATCCAACCCACAAAAGTGGTATCGCTGGCAGATCTCTCTCTAGCGCACATTACAGGAAAAACAAGAAGAGGAAAAAAACAATTGCTATACGCCAGACACCTGGTTCCAATATCTAAAATAAAGAAAACCCTCTCACTTCTCTCACACTACTTTCACATTGCTCAAGAACAAAAACTTTCTCACTTTGCCTTAGTAAATAGACTGAAAGACGGATGAACGATTATTGAAAGTCAATCGATCGTCTGTAGATGAACATTAAGGAAAGATTTCGCATGGTCAGCATTAGAAGAGACACATTTCTCAATAAGGAAGACATTGAATTAAATACAGTAAAATTCCATAGAATTTTTATTAATCAATATAGTCATAACAACCAAAAGAATTGGGACACCTGACTTTTTCAGCCATATGTGGTTCTTCGCTGAAATGTTACCACGTAGTCACACAATTATGTAGGGTGTCTTAGGAAGTGGTAGCATTCAATTTTCCCTTCACTTAAAACCCAAACCTGTTCTAGCATTATCATGCCTCTTGGAACAAAAAGAGCTTATGGATGAATTGGCAATGATCCCTGCAGTAGTAGTATCTTATAATCAATACAAGATCTGTACGAATGCAAAATATGACCAGGGAGATCACTGGGAGTATGTAAAGACCCACCAGTCAGCAATTCAGCAACTTACTCTGAAGATAATCAGCCAAATGCAGATTCAGGCACTCAGGAGATTCACTTTACATTAGTATCAGCAGTTAATCAGTTATTCCCAGAGTGTTTCTTGAACCATAGAACAATAATCAAACCCGCATTCCTGCACCAAATAAAAAACATGAACAAGATTGAAGTCTTTTTTTTCTTCTTCTTTCGGCGTGCTTCCATTAGGGGGCGCCACAGCGGATCATCCGTCTCCATACCCCTCTGTCCTCTACATCTGCCTCTTTCAAACCACATACCTGCACGTCCTCCCTCACATATCCATAAACCATCTCCTTGGCCTTCCTCTTTTCCTCCTTCCTGGTGGCTCCATCCTCAGTACTCTCCTACCGATTTACCCCATGTCCCTCCTCTGCACATCTCAATCACACCTCCCTCACCTTGTCTCCAAAACGTCCTACATGCGCTGTTCCTTTCATAAACTCATTTCTAATCCTGAAAAAGATTAAAGTCTTCTTTAATCTTTAAACACCTGTGGTGTTCAAATGCAAAAATATCATCTCCAGGAGAATCTTAGCCAGGACTTAAGCCAACATCTAGTGGGTTTTATGACAGGAACATTTCATGCTCACTAGCTGGTATCAAAAAAATGGGATTAAATAAATTAAAGGAAGCACGTCTTAAGCACATACAGTACTGGTGACTTTGACTGAAATCCTTTTGACCTATAAAATTATCATTATAGCACAAAAGCTATGTGAAACATTCATGCTGTTCATACTGACTGTTCAACAGTCATTGTCTCAGCATGTTCTGTTCTTTCTACCTGTTTTAACAATGTCTCTAATAAACCCATGTGTGTTTGTGAAATGTCCTTAAATTGGCATAGGTGGAAAAAAGAGAGATAGTGAATCTAGTAGAATGAGAGAAGAATTGCAGGATTTACAATGTTTTTCTTTGCACTCTGATTCATTTGAAAAATCAAACTTTGGATCATTAAGACTTTGTAAAAAGAAGGTATAGGATATTGACAACCCTTAGAAAGATGGTGTTGTTTCCAGGCAGCTGTATCCTGTCCCAGAGGAAATAGAGATTTTAATGTTCCATCATTAACAGACTAAAAAAAAGCAATACCCACAAAAACAAATGTGGCCTTGATTTATGTAGAATAATCATCTGCTACAAAACACTCCACACATTTAATTAAGATAGTTAACAAAAGAAGACACAAAGATTACCAATCATTTTAATCCCCCCCCCCCTCCCCTTTCCCCAAAAGTCAATCTACCTATATAGGTATATATGTGTGTGTGGGGACAACTGACTTTCCTAGAAATATCTGGTCTTTCTGCTCAATTTTACCTTAAGCAACTCAACTTTTATGTTGGAGGCACAACATTGTATCGTCTGTCTTTGGGTGTGGTAGCATCAAATGTTCTATACAGTTGAACTAAGGCCAAAGCTGTTCCATCATAAAACTAACCCTGTGCACAAAGCCAGCTCAACTGGTTTACATGGGAGGGGGTGGATCTTGAGTGGCCTGCTTTTGAACTCTGACTGGATGAACTGGAACACTGACTGAACCCCAGACCTCCTCACCTCACCTACATCAGTACCTGTCTTTACTAACGACCTAAATAGCACAAACCTCCACAAGTACACTCCAAAATCTAGTAAAACATCCTCCCACAAGAGTGGAAGTTTTTAGAGGAGCAAACTGGAACATGTGAAAGAGGATGTTTCAAAACCACATGCCAATCTAATGCTCCGATGTCCACAAAGTTTCGTTGATATAGAATACACACTATAAACTGAGTATATACCTCCACAAAACGTTAGAAATCAGAAATCACATGCTTCCAAGCACAAGGTTGTGGAGATGCTGCCTGAATTATCAATGTTACTTACATTTTTGTATTAAATATTTCCTTAAAGAAACTGTATGTTATAAAGTTTTTGGTCTTTTACATAGAAAAACTGGAGAATCTCTTGAACCGAATAGACGAGGCTGCAGAGCCCAGTAGTGTAATTAATATATGAAACTATAGACAAAGGTGTAAAGTAACGGAGTACAAATACTTCGTTACTGTACTTAAGTAGATTTTTTTTTGGTATCAGTACTTTACCCCACTATTTATTTTTCAGACAACTTTTTACTTTTATTCATTACATTTTTACACAAATATCTGTACTTTTTACTTCTTACATTTTCAAAACCGGCTCGTTACTTTAGTTTTAATCCATTGATTTGGTGAACAACCGATTTCCGAACAACCGATTTCCTGTCATTGCGAGTCTTTTTCAATTCACTGGTGTATAAAGTCCTGACTCTCACTCACCACAGATGTAGACTAGTTTTTGGAGCTCAGAATCAGCAGGCAGAAGGCAGTAAGAAGTTTGGGGTTAATGTGGATGAGACAGAGGGAGTCAGTGATGAGAACATGACTGAGCAAAGGTTTGTTTGCCACCCCTGTGGTAGTGTAGTGGTTAGTGATGCGGCCTCTGCTATCTGACTCACCCAGTTCGATTCTTAGCTATCCTTTAAATTGTTTAAAAAGTTTTATAAAAGAACCAAAAAAGGTCCTAAAAATCAGGCTCTTGCAGGAGATCCTGTGGCTCAATTGGAAGAGCTTTACCTCTGGGTTGAGAGGTTGCTGGTTCAAACCCCAGCCAGGGCTCCAAGTTAATAGTGTGGAAGGTTCCGGTGACCATACTGAGGAAGGTGTCAGAAATGGCTGCGTGAAAGGTTGGATGTGACCATACCAAGGAAGGTGTCAGAAATGGCTGCATGGAAGGTCAGATATGGACGGTTTCAGAGGGCGTATCCTGAACCAGGGGGGCAATATACAGGCTTCTCTGCCCCCCTGGGGTCTGAGAAGATGAAAACAGGGGGTTATGAAGCAAAAACATGCAAAAAAGTTTGGACATAGGCTCCAGACAAAAAATTTATTCCTCCTCTCCCCCAAAAACACAAAACCTTTTATTCTTTTGGGTATTAATCTGTAACCAAGCAAGTCATCACAGCCTTTGTTCACAGTCACCCACTCCATTGCTCACCACCAACTAAGTTCCAGACAACTTACCCAGTGTGGGGACAAGCCAGATTTGAACCAGCAACCTCTGAGCTCAGAGGCAAGGCTTTTGCCACAAAGCCATCAAGTCCCACAACTCACCTTCTTTTTTTGGGGGGTTTATCCTTCGTTTCATGCTTCAAAGCAAGAAATTCAGACCAGAAAGAAACACAGAAAGCAGGATTCGAACCCTGAACCCCACCACCAGCAAGAAACCAACACTAAGCCATTGACCCATCGGTAAGGACAGGCTAGGAAGCTTGTTTAGAGCAGGTCTATCTTTCTTTTTAACCCAAAACAAGAATATAAAAATGTAGGAATCAGGAATTTAACCTACCTCATGACTAACAGGCAGAAAGCCAGGTTTGAACCCTGACCACCAACATTAGCAAAGTACCAGCCTTAACCCACTAAGCTATCAGGAAAAAACAGGAGCGGAAGCTTGTTTAGAGCAGGTCTATCTTTCTTTTCCAACCATCAACACAAGAACTTAACGCTAAAGAAAGCTGTAGGAAGCGAATACAGATGTAAATAGCACAAGTTGAACCCCCATTGTAAGTAGCAGGATTCGAACCCTGATCCCCACCACCAGCGCAATACCAACATTAACCCATTGACCCATCGGTAAGGACAAGCTAGGAAGCTTGTTTAGAGCAGGTCTATCTTTCTTTT
>MU570271.1:2673409-2693409 GCA_024362625.1 Silurus asotus
CCTACCTCATGACTAGCAGACAGAAAGCCAGGTTTGAACCCTGACCACCAACATTAGCAAAGTACCAGCCTTAACCCACTAAGCCATCAGGAAAAAACAGGATGGGAAGCTTGATTAGAGCAGGTCTATCTTTCTTTTCCAACCATCAAAATAGGAATTTAACGCTAAAGAAAGATGTAGGCAGCAAATACAGATGTAAGTAGCACAAGTTGAACCCACATTGTAAATAGCAGGATTCGAACCGGATCCCCACCACCAGCGAGATACCAACGTTAACCCATTGACCCATCGGTAAGGACAAAGAGGATGTTTCAAAACCACATGCCAATCTAATGCTCCGATGTCCACAAAGTTTCGTTGATATAGAATACACACTATAAACTGAGTATATACCTCCACAAAACGTTAGAAATCAGAAATCACATGCTTCCAAGCACAAGGTTTTGGAGATGCTGCCTGAATTATCAATGTTACTTACATTTTTGTATTAAATATTTCCTTAAAGAAACTGTATGTTATAAAGTTTTTGGTCTTTTACATAGAAAAACTGGAGAATCTCTTGAACCGAATAGACGAGGCTGCAGAGCCCAGTAGTGTAATTAATATATGAAACTATAGACAAAGGTGTAAAGTAACGGAGTACAAATACTTCGTTACTGTACTTAAGTAGATTTTTTTTTGGTATCAGTACTTTACCCCACTATTTATTTTTCAGACAACTTTTTACTTTTATTAATTACATTTTTACACAAATATCTGTACTTTTTACTTCTTACATTTTCAAAACCGGCTCGTTACTTTAGTTTTAATCCATTGATTTGGTGAAATATATTTTTTTTATTTTCACTGTGCGCCGATTTCAGCCGAACAACCGATTTCCTGTCATTGCGAGTCTTTTTCAATTCACTGGTGTATAAAGTCCTGACTCTCACTCACCACAGATGTAGACTAGTTTATGGAGCTCAGAATCAGCAGGCAGAAGGCAGTAAGAAGTTTGGGGTTAATGTGGATGAGACAGAGGGAGTCAGTGATGAAAACATGACTGAGCAAAGGTTTGTTTGCCACCCCTGTGGTAGTGTAGTGGTTAGTGATGCGGCCTCTGCTATCTGACTCACCCAGTTTGATTCTTAGCTATCCTTTAAATTGTTTAAAAAGTTTTATAAAAGAACCAAAAAAGGTCCTAAAAATCAGGCTCTTGCAGGAGATCCTGTGGCTCAATTGGAAGAGCTTTACCTCTGGGTTGAGAGGTTGCTGGTTCAAACCCCAGCCAGGGCTCCAAGTTAATAGTGTGGAAGGTTCCGGTGACCATAGTGAGGAAGGTGTCAGAAATGGCTGCGTGAAAGGTTGGATGTGACCATACCAAGGAAGGTGTCAGAAATGGCTGCATGGAAGGTCAGATATGGACGGTTTCAGAGGGCGTATCCTGAACCAGGGGGGCAATATACAGGCTTCTCTGCCCCCCTGGGGTCTGAGAAGATGAAAACAGGGGGTTATGAAGCAAAAACATGCAAAAAAGTTTCGACATAGGCTCCTGAGAAAAATTTTATTCTTCCACACCCTCCTCTCCCCCAAAAAATACAAAACCTTTTATTCTTTTGGGTATTAGTCTGTCACCAAGCAAGTCATCACAGCCTTTGTTCACAGTCACCCACTCCATTGCTCACCACCAACTAATTTCCAGACAACTTACCCAGTGTGGGGACAAGCCAGATTTGAACCAGCAACCTCTGAGCTCAGAGGCAAGGCTTTTACCACAAAGCCATCAGGTCCCACAACTCACCTTCCTTTTTTTGGGGGTTTATCCTTCGTTTCATGCTTTAAAGCAAGAAATTCAGACCAGAAAGAAACACAGAAAGCAGGATTCGAACCCTGAACCCCACCACCAGCAAGAAACCAACACTAAGCCATTGACCCATCGGTAAGGACAGGCTAGGAAGCTTGTTTAGAGCAGGTCTATCTTTCTTTTTAACCCAAAACAAGAATATAAAAAGGAATCAGGAATTTAACCTACCTCATGAATAACAGGCAGAAAGCCAGGTTTGAACCCTGACCACCAATATTAGCAAAGTACCAGCCTTAACCCACTAAGCTATCAGGAAAAAACGGGATGGGAAGCTTGATTAGAGCAGGTCTATCTTTCTTTTCCAACCATCAACACAAGAACTTAACGCTAAAGAAAGCTGTAGGAAGCGAATACAGATGTAAATAGCACAAGTTGAACCCCCATTGTAAGTAGCAGGATTCGAACCCTGATCCCCACCACCAGCGCAATACCAACATTAACCCATTGACCCATCGGTAAGGACAAGCTAGGAAGCTTGTTTAGAGCAGGTCTAGCTTTCTTTTCAACCCATTAAAAACAAAAATATATCGCTAAAGAAAAACGTAGGAAGTGAATCCTGATCGTGACTAGCAGGCAGAAAGCGGGATTTGAGCCCTGAACCCCACCAACAGCAGAAAACCAGTCTTAACCCACTGAACCATCTAGAAGGACAGGCTGCAACTGTTGTTTAGAGCAGGTCTATCTTTCTTTTTACCCATCAAAACAAGAATATAAAAATGTAGGAATCAGGAATTTACCCTACCTCATGACTAGCAGACAGAAAGCCAGGTTTGAACCCTGACCACCAACATTAGCAAAGTACCAGCCTTAACCCACTAAGCCATCAGGAAAAAACAGGATGGGAAGCTTGATTAGAGCAGGTCTATCTTTCTTTTCCAACCATCAAAATAGGAATTTAACGCTAAAGAAAGATGTAGGCAGCAAATACAGATGTAAGTAGCACAAGTTGAACCCACATTGTAAATAGCAGGATTCGAACCGGATCCCCACCACCAGCGAGATACCAACGTTAACCCATTGACCCATCGGTAAGGACAGGCTAGGAAGCTTGTTTAGAGCAGGTCTATCTTTCTTTTCAACCCATTAAAAACAAAAATATTTAGCTAAAGAAAAACGTAGGAAGTGAATCCTGATCGTGACTGGCAGGCAGAAAGCGGTATTCGAACCCTGAACCCCACCAAAAGCAAAATACCAGTCTTAACCCACCTAACCATCTGGAAGGACAGGCTGCTACTATTGTTTAGAGCAGTTCTATCTTTCTTTTTAACCCAACAAAACAAGAATATAAAAGTGTAGGAATCAGGAATTTATCCTACCTCATGACTAGCAGACAGAAAGCCAGGTTTGAACCCTGACCACCAACATTAGCAAAGTACCAGCCTTAACCCACTAAGCCATCAGGCCAAAACAGGATAGGAAGCTTGATTAGAGCAGGTCTATCTTTCTTTTCCAACCACCAAAACAGGAATTTAACGCTAAAGAAAGATGTAGGCAGCGAATACAGATGTAAGTAGCACAAGTTGAACCCACATTGTAAATAGCAGGATTCGAACCGGATCCCCACCACCAGCAAGAAACCAACGTTAACCCATTGACCCATCAGTAAGGACAGGCTAGGAAGCTTGTTTAGAGCAGGTCTATCTTTCTTTTCAACCCATTAAAAACAAAAATAAATCGCTAAAGAAAAACGTAGGAAGTGAATCCTGATCGTGACTGGCAGGCAGAAAGTGGAATTCGAACCCTGAACCCCACCAACAGCAAAATACCAGTCTTAACCCACTGAACCATCTAGAAGGACATTCTGCAACTATTGTTTAGAGCAGGTCTATCTTTCTTTTCAACCCATTAAAAACAAAAATATATCGCTAAAAAAAAAAAACGTAGGAAGTGAATCCTGATTGTGACTGGCAGGCAGAAAGTGGAATTCGAACCCTGAACCCCACCAACAGCAAAATACCAGTCTTAACTCACTGAACCATCTGGAAGGACAGGCTGCGACTCTTGTTTAGAGCAGGTCTATCTTTCTTTTTAACCCATCAAAACAAGAATATAAAGATGTAGGAATCAGGAATTTAACCTACCTCATGACTAGCAGACAGAAAGCCAGGTTTGAACCCTGACCACCAACATTAGCAAAGTACCAGCCTTAACCCACTAAGCCATCAGGAAAAAACAGGATGGGAAGCTTGATTAGAGCAGGTCTATCTTTCTTTTCCAACCATCAACACAAGAATTTAATGCTAAAGAAAGATGTAGGAAGCGAATAGAGATGTAAGTAGCACAAGTTGAACCCACATTGTAAATAGCAGGATTCGAACCAAGATCCACCATCAGCGAGATACCAACGTTAACTCAATGAACCATCGGTGAGGACAGGCATGGAGGCGTGTTTGGAGTAGGTCTATCTTTCTTTTCAACCCATTAAAAACAAAAATATATCACTAAAGAAAAATGTGGGGAATGAATCCTGATCGTGACTGGCATGCAGAAAGCGGGATTCGAACCCCGAAACCCACCAAAAGCATGACACCTGATTTAACCCACTGGACCATCAGGGGAGAGAGGCCAGAAAGTATGTTTGGAGCAGGTCTATCTACCTTTAAACCATCAACACAAGAATATAAAGCTAAAGAAAGCAGGAACATAACCAACATCGCAACTAGCAGGCAGAAAGCAGGATTCAAACCCTAATCCTCACCATCAGTGAGTCACCAGCCTTAATCCAATGAACCATGGAAGAGATCAGACTGGGATGCATGTTTAGATGAGGCACAAGCCTTAAACCACTGAGCGACCACTGTGGGGTTATCTTTCATTAAAGACCATGTAATTAAGAAATTAATCAAACACAGAAATGAAAGGTTTTCAGAGTGGACAAGGTCCAGAAGTTTTATTTACCAACACAGCAACCAGCTCAACCAGAAATCAAACTCTTAAACTCATCCACATGGGGACCCTGACATTAACCCACTTGGCTATCACATCCATCTATCTATCTATCTATCTTATATGATCAGTACTTCAACTTTTACCCGAGTATTTTAAAACATGAGGATCTGTACTTCTACTTAAGTAAAGGATGTGTGTACTTTTGTTACCTCTGCTAAACATACAGGTTTTGCTTTGAGAAGTTTTTATGGATCACAAAATGTTTTTCAAAAGCTGGAGAGTGACAGTAAATGGGAGTATGACATATAACCTTTTCTTCTACTTATTGCAGAAAAGCCCATTTTGCCCCGCTCTGCCCTGCTTTGCCTGACCCTGCTCCACCCAATGTCTCAATGTGTTGCTCTAGTTTGTATGTTATTTATCATTTGTGCCAAAGACTCCAAGGTGGATGGTGTATGGACAATGAAATTTTCTTTTTCTTTCAGGTTCGGATTGTTATATTGAAAATGCACACAAACACAAAGCCTGTCAGTTTCACTACCCTTCACAACTCCTTTTAAAACAAATATACAATTTACTTACAGGCAGAGGTGACAAAAGTACACACCTTTACTTAAGTAGAAGTACAGATCCTCATGTTTTAAAATACTCGGGTAAAAGTTGAAGTACTGACTATTCTTTTTTATCAAGTGAAAGTAAAGAAGTCTTGGCTCTGACATGTACTTAAGTAAAAAGTAGTTATTACTGCTACCTGTTTTAGCTGTTAACTGGACCTCACATCATATTAGATAGATATATAGATAGATAGATAGATGTGATAGCCAAGTGGGTTAATGTCAGGGTCCCCACGAGGATGAGTTTGAGAGTTTGATTCCTGCTCGAGCTGGTTGCTGTGTTGGTAAATAAAACTTCTGGACCTTGTTCAGTCTGAAAACATTTCAATTCTGTTTTGGTTTAATTTCTTGATTTCCTTGTCTTTAATGAAAGATAACTCCACCAAAAACAAACAAAAAAAAAACAAACAAAAAAAGCACTTCTGTGGTAGCTCAGTGGGTTAAGGCTTGTGCCTGTCCACGCTGGTGATAAGGTTTCAAAGCCAGTCCTACATGCCTTCTTTCTTACTGCACTGGCATGAAACAAAGTATGAACCCTCCAAAAAAGCACACATGCTTTTCAGCAGTGGTCGCTCAGTGGTTTAAGGCTTGTGCCTCATCTAAACATGCATCCCAGTCTGATCTCTTCCATGGTTCATTGGATTAAGGCTGGTGACTCGCTGAATGTAAGGATCAGGGTTTGAATCCTGCTAGTTGCGATGTCGGATATGTTTCTGCTCCCTAAATCTTTCTTTAGCTTTATATTCTTGTGTTAATAATTTAAAGGTAGATAGACCTGCTCTAAACAAACTTTCTGGCCTGTCTTCTCTGATGGTCCAGTGGGTTAAATCAGGTGTTGCGTTTTTGGTGGGGTTCAGGGTTCGAATCCTGCTTTCTGCCTGCCAGTCACGATCAGTATTCACTTCCTTCATTTTTCTTTAGCAATATATTTTAGTTTTTAATGGGTTGAAAAGAGAGATAGACCTGCTCTAAACAAGCTTTTTAGCCTGTCCTCAATGATGGTTCGTTTAGTTAATGTTGATAGCTTGCTGGTGGTGGGGATCTTGGTTCGAATCCTGCTAATTACAATGTGGGTTCAACTTGTGCTAGTTACATCTGTTTTTGCTTCCTATGATGGTTTGAAAAGAAAGATAGACCTGCTCTAATCAAGCTCCCTATCATGTTTTTTTCTGATGGCTTAGTGGGTAAAGGCTGGTACTTTGCTAATGTTGATGGTCAGGGTTCAAACCTGGCTTTCTGTCTGCTAGTCATGAGGTAGGTTAAATTCCTGATTCCTACATCTTCATATTCATGTTTTGATGGGTTAAAAAGAAAGATAGACCTGCTCTAAACAAGCTTCCCAGCTTGTCCTTCCTGATGGTTCAGTGGGTTAAGGCTGGTGCCTCGCTAATGGCATGAATCAGTGTTCAAGTCCTGCATTGTCCCTGCTAGTCACGATATGGGTTTACTTCCTAAGTCTGTCTTTAGCATTATATTCTTGTGTTGGTGGTTTGAAAAAAAAGATAGACCTGCTCTAAACATCCTTTCTGGCCTGTCTTTCCTGATGGTTCAGTGGGTTAAATCAGGTGTCGTGCTTTTGGTGGGGTTCAGGGTTCGAATCCCGCTTTCTACCTGCCAGTCACGATCAGGATTCACTTCCTACATTTTTCTTTAGTGATATATTTTTGTTTTTAATGGGTTGAAAAGAAAGATAGACCTGCGCTAAACAAGCTTCCTCGCCTGTCTTCACCGATGGTTCATTGAGTTAATGTTAGTATCTCGCTGGTGGAGGGGATCTTGGTTCGAATCCTGCTATTTACAATGTGGGTTCAACTTGTGTTACTTACATCTGAATTTGCTTCCTACATCTTTCTTTAGCGTTAAATTCTTGTGTTGATGGTTGGAAAAGAAAGATAGACCTGCTCTAATCATGCTTTCCATCCTGTTTTTCCTGATGGCTTAGCAGGTTAAGGCTGGTACTTTGATAATGTTGGTGGTCAGGTTTCAAACCTGGCTTTCTGTCTGCTAGTCATGAGGTAGGTTAAATTCCTGATTCCTACATCTTCATATTCTTGTTTTGATGGGTTAAAAAGAAAGATAGACCTGCTCTAAACAAGCGTCTCAGCTTGTCCTTCCTGATGGTTCAGTGGTTTAATGCTGGTGCCTCACTAATGGTGTGAATCAGGGTTCAAATCCTGAATTGTCACGATATGGGTTTGCTTCTTAAGTCTGTCTTTAGCATTATATTCTTGTGTTGATGGTTGGAAAAGAAAGATAGACCTGCTCTAATCATGCTTTCCATCCTGTTTTTCCTGATGGCTTAGCAGGTTAAGGCTGGTACTTTGATAATGTTGATGGTCAGGGTTCAAACCTGGCTTTCTGTCTGCTAGTCATGAGGTAGGTTAAATTCCTGATTCCTACATCTTCATATTCATGTTTTGATGGGTTAAAAAGAAAGATAGACCTGCTCTAAACAAGCTTCCCAGCCTGTCCTTCTGGATGGTTCAGTGGGTTAAGACTGGTATTTTGCTGTTGGTGGGGTTCAGGGTTCGAATCCTGCTTTCTGTGTTTCTTTCTGTTCTGAATTTCTTGCTTTGAAGCATAAAACGAAGGATAAACCCCCCAAAAAAAGAAGGCGTGTTGTGGGACTTGATGGCTTTGTGGTAAAAGCCTTGCCTCTGAGCTCAGAGGTTGCTGGTTCAAATCTGGCTTGTCCCCACTTCAAGTCCTGCATTGTCCCTGCTAGTCACGATATGGGTTTACTTCCTAAGTCTGTCTTTAGCATTATATTCTTGTGTTGGTGGTTTGAAAAAAAAGATAGACCTGCTCTAAACATCCTTTCTGGCCTGTCTTTCCTGATGGTTCAGTGGGTTATATCAGGTGTCGTGCTTTTGGTGGGGTTCAGGGTTCGAATCCCGCTTTCTACCTGCCAGTCACGATCAGGATTCACTTCCTACATTTTTCTTTAGTGATATATTTTTGTTTTTAATGGGTTGAAAAGAAATATAGACCTGCTCTAAACAAATTTCCTCTCCTGTCTTCACCGTTGGTTCATTGAGTTAATGTTAGTATCTCGCTGATGGTGGATCTTGGTTCGAATCCTGCTATTTACAATGTGGGTTCAACTTGTGCTTCTTACATCTGTATTCACTTCCTACATCTTTCTTTAGTGTTAAATTCTTGTGTTGATGGTTTGAAAAGAAAGATAGACCTGTTTTAATCAAGCTTCCCATCCTGTTTTTCCTGATGGCTTAGCAGGTTAAGGCTGGTACTTTGCTAATGTTGGTGGTCAGGTTTCAAACCTGGCTTTCTGTCTGCTAGTCATGAGGTAGGTTAAATTCCTGATTCCTACATCTTCATATTCTTGTTTTGATGGGTTAAAAAGAAAGATAGACCTGCTCTAAACTAGCTTCTCAGCTTGTCCTTCCTGATGGTTCAGTGGTTTAATGCTGGTGCCTCACTAATGGTGTGAATCAGGGTTCAAATCCTGAATTGTCACGATATGGGTTTGCTTCTTAAGTCTGTCTTTAGCATTATATTCTTGTGTTGATGGTTTTAAAAAAAAAGATAGACCTGCTATAAAATTTTTTTTGCAGCCTGTCCTTCTGGATGGTTCAGTGGGTTAAGACTGGTATTTTGCTGTTGGTGGGGTTCAGGGTTCGAATCCTGCTTTCTGTGTTTCTTTCTGTTCTGAATTTCTTGCTTTGAAGCATAAAACGAAGGATAAACCCCCCAAAAAAAGAAGGTGTGTTGTGGGACTTGATGGCTTTGTGGTAAAAGCCTTGCCTCTGAGCTCAGAGGTTGCTGGTTCAAATCTGGCTTGTCCCCACACTGGGTAAGTTGTCTGGAAATTAGTAGGTGGTGAGCAATAGAGTGGTTGACTGTGAACAAAGGTTGTAAAGATCTGCTTGGTTACAGGCTTAGCCACAAAAAGAATAAAATGTTTTGTATTTTTGACAGAGAAGAGTGTGGGGGAATACATTTTTTTTGTCAGGAGCCTATGTCGAAACTTTTTTTGAAGATTTTGCTTCATAACACCCTGTTTTCAGCTTCTCAGATGCCAGGGGGGCAGAGAAGCCTGTATATTGCCCCCCTGGTTCAGGATACGCCCTCTGAAACCGTCTACATCCGACCTTCCATGCAGCTTTTTCTGACACCTTCTTCACTATGGTCACCGGAACCTTCCACACTATTAACTTGGAGCCCTGGCTGGGGTTTGAACCAGCAACCTCTCAACACAGAGGTAAAGCTCTTCCAATTGAGCCACAGGATCTCCTGCAAGAACCTGATTTTTAGGACCTTTATAGGTTCTTTTATAAAACGTTTTAAACAATTTAAAGGAAAGCTAAGGGGTAGGAATTGAACTGGGTGAGTCAGATAGCAGAGGCCGCATCACTAAACCACTACACTACCACAGGGGTGGCAAACAAGCCTTTGCTTATTGGACTCTTGGCTTTTCTATAGTTAAGAGACCACTGTTTTCACTTAGATCATGATGGTTGAGGGTCAAAACTTCTCCTTCCTGTTCATTCTCTCAGTTACTCGAAGTCTATGAGAAGTGACTCAGGTACAAGAACCACATCTCCAACACCTGCACCACTGATATACCATGATTTACCAGCAACCAATTTTAATGACCTTTTATTGTTCTGACCTTTGACCTTCTTATAATGTTCAATATGAAACTGGAGGTAAGGATCGAACCAGGAAAGTATTTTATTATAGATCGCTAATGGCATTACTTTCAAAACTCAAAACTTTGTTAGACATGTAAATAAGCAGGAAAGACAGAGACAAAGACAAAGAGACACAGACACAGCTTCAGAACGAGTGAGAAACAAATAGAGAGACAGCAAGAGAGAGACATATACAGTGAGACAGAGACATTTACTAAAAGAGACACAGAGACAATTAGATAGAGAAAATAGAGAGACAAAGATACGAGACATAGCCACTTCCTGTTGGAAGTGTTTCTCCCGAGCGACTCTTAATGATCTCATTTACTAAATGAGCAGTAGTGAGTTAAGTGCTTGCTCAGGTGCCCAAAACTGGCAGCTTGGAGGTGTTAAACATGTATCATATTTACAGCATGTGATATGTATGTAAGCATATGTACAGTGATTAAATATGAAGGCTATATCAGTGCAGAGACGTGTGGACATCATTAAGAGCCTTTGCTATGTTTCCACACGGACAGTTAATGAGGTGATACCGGAGAAACTGCACCTCTTTAAGTCAAGTCAGGAAGCTTATATATAGAAAATTATAGACATTTTACAGATTTGAATGATGTATTGTTTTTATCTGTACGATCAATAAAGACAGTAATTTAAGTTTGTGTCGCCATTATGAGGGGAAAACCCACAAAACGCCACCCAGAGGGTTAAATGTGTAAAACATGGCGGATTTGGTGTTTGATTTGAGACTTGGCGCCGAAATAAAACAAAAGTTTACTGATTAAAAATATTTTTATCTGGAGTTTATTTATTCATTTTAGAGCTAAGAAAGAACGTTGTGGATAAACATATTTTTTGCCGAAGGTTTTAATTTCGCCCTTTTTATTTAGTTATTTATTTATGTATTTACATTTTCTATAAAAATGGGGAAGCAGAAATGCGCTGAATTGATAGTGTTAATAACATTTTGTGCCGTTTAAAATCATTTTAATTTTGACAGCCAAATATACATATATATATACATACACACACACACACACACACACACACACACACACCCACACACATATATATATATATATTAATACAAAACAAATAAAAAATGTTGTTACTCAATGAATGTATCCAGGCTGAAGATCCACATATAGAACACAAGCAGAGAAAAGATGATGATGATCAGGAATGTGTCTGTTCTCCGTCATGTTCTCATCACTGACTCCCTCTGTCTCATCCACATTAACCCCAAACTTCTCACTGCCTTCTGCCTGCTGATTCTAAACTCCATAAACTAGTCTACATCTGTGGTGAGTGAGAGTCAGGACTTTATACACCAGTGAATTGAAAAAGACTCGCAATGACAGGAAATCTGTTGTTCGGCTGAAATCGGCGCACAGTGAAAATAAAAAAAAAATATTTCACCAAATCAATGGATTAAAACTACAGTAACGAGCCGGTTTTGAAAATGTAAGAAGTAAAAAGTACAGATATTTGTGTAAAAATGTAATGAATAAAAGTAAAAATTTGTCTGAAAAATAAATAGTGGAGTAAAGTACTGATACCAAAAAATCTACTTAAGTACAGTAACGAAGTATTTGTACTCAGTTACTTCCCACCTCTGGTTACAGGTGACAGTTACCAGAATACTGAACTCAGCTCATCATCCCATTAGACTCTTTTGCTCAGCCATCAAGACGAATAACGAAATTAATATTCCAGTCCAACTCCAGATGAAGCTATTTAATTCAGTAATAAAACACGATCCTGCTATATTTGAGGACCAAATGAGGTCTGGATTTGAAAATTGCACATTTAAAACCATTGGAGAAAAAAAAATACACACACATATATATATATATATATAATCTCAGAGTTCAGAGAATCACCTTCAATATTACCCACAGGGCAGAGCCTGGACTTTATCCTCTACAAATACAAAAAAAAGAGCAATAAAATATTGGCACTCGTTTAATTCAAGCAGACCTGCATTCAATAAAATATAAAGCTTTTCCAGCCAAACAGATTTCTACAGAGTCTCACCCACTGCGTCTACTTGTTTGCTACAGCCCACAGACCTGAAATGGGCAAATTATTTAATCATTTGAAACATTAAAGAATGGAAAAACCCAATACAAACTAAGTAGCCATAACCTGAAAGTGGTTTGAAGATGATACCTTGGAAGGCTGTAAAACGCTACATAGGCTCCATCAGTTATTTACCAAGTAGAAGATGAAAAACACTTTCTCCTCTTTTGTGTCTCGTTTGTGACTTAGAATAAAAAGATTCATTACATATTGATGAAAGGAAATGAGAGAGACAGAGACAGGGATAGAATGAGTATAATAAAAATATAAATACTATCCTGCATTTCTGGCTTTGTCCATTGCCAAATGTAAATCCTGGCTCTGAGTGGCATATGAAAGTGGGATTTTATATAAATGTTGGATTACAGTTATTGCTGAACGGTCAGAGTTTTTTGTGCCATCATTTCTATAATATAGGTTATTTAGGTTACATTTTACATTTAGGATATTTGGGATAGATTTATCCAGAGCAACTTCCAAAAAAAATGCTATTAAGTTAAAGAGAAAGAATACCATCAGTCAGATGCCAGAACTGAGAAGAGTCTTGAATCATGTCTTCCTTGTACCCTGAGATATAGCGGGATCAGTTGGAAAAAACGATAAAGCAGTGGTAGAGGATGGAAAGACCAATATAGCAGTGTTAGAGGATGGAGGGATCAATGGAGAAGTGGTAAAGGATGGAGGGATTAGTAAACCAGTGGTTGAGGATAGAGAAATCAGTGAAGTGGTAAAGAATGGAGGGTTCAGAAAACCGGTGGTAGAGGATGGAAAAATCAGTGGAGAAGTGGTAGAAAATGGAAGGATCAATAAAGCTGTGGTAGAGGATGGAAAGATCAGTGGAACAGCTGTAAAGAATGGAGAGATGAGTATAGCAGTGGTAGAGGATCGAGAGATCAATGTAGCAGTGGTAGAGGATGGAAAGATCAATAAAGTAGTGGTAGATGATGAATAGAACAGTAGAATAGTGGTGAAGGTTGGAGAGATCAGTATAGCAGTGGTAGAGGATAGAGAGATCAGTATAGCAGTGGTAGAGGATGGAGAAATCAGTATAGCAGTGGTAGAGGATAGAGAGATCAGTATAGCAGTGGTAGAGGATGGCGAGATCAGTTCAGCAGTGGTAGAGGATGGAGAGATCAGTATATCAGTGTTAGAGGATGGAGAGATCAGTATAGCAGTGGTAGAGGATGGAGAGATCAGTATAGCAGTGGTCTATAAATCTATGATCTCTATCTAATCTATGAAGAAGGAGACCTGACCACATTTCGGTGCTTTTTACATGAATGAAGTAGGAATTCAAACTCCAATCTAATGTTGTTATAATTCTGGTAATACTGTGTCTGATCATAGAGCCTCTCCTTAATCCATCCAATGGGTACTAGTGCTCACTGAATGGTTTAATGGGACCATATGGGAGTTTTTGGAGTGGCAGATTAAACAGTAGGGATGAGAACATTGTTTAAGGACATTTTAATCTGAATTGATCACTTAGCACTGCCTTTTTCTCCCGCATTGTGTTGTTCGGCAGGATTGAGTGTCTCTAAGAGTGATGATATTGTGCTTGGGCTCTTATTGGTGAGTGATAAAAGTGTTTGATTTAACTACATTTATTCTTCATCCTAGTTTAGATCACATGAAAAAGGCAATCTGCTTTCAATAGCAGACTTGTTAAATGTTTTAGTTTTGTGGTCTGCTAGTAAAAAGGTGATTAAGGTTGCACTAGCTGAGTGTGAAGTCCTTCTTGTGGTTGACATTTGGATGGGGTTGATGTGGCGCCTGAGGACCCCAGGGCTGGTTTAGTAGAGCCTAATTTCCAAAAGAGCTGGAGTTTGGAAATTAAGCAGCAGGGATACAAGTGCACATTCTGAAAAGGGATTTTGAGGCTGTGGGGATGAAATTTGATTTGATCGATAGTATATACTACACCAAAACCCGTTCACTTTGTAGCCCAAAAAAAAAACCGGTCCATTCTTTCTTTCTTGCTCTCTCGTTACTCTATATATAAGAGCAATGCTGTTGTACTGTGCCTGTTTCCAGATGACCCTGTTGGAACTCTCTGCATGGTGAAGGGAAAGAACAGCACACAGATTCTGCCATGTGGCTCTGCCTGTGTGTGGCCCTGGCATCTATCTCATCTTCTCTCGCCCCGTCTCATCTTATCTCCCGTCTTCATCTCCGCCATGTCGCAACTAAAAGAACCCTTTTTCATTTATTTATCGCCCATGGCCCTGGACAGCAATGTGGTGCTGAAACAGCGAATGCTTCTTTTATGTAATTTTCCACATTTACAGTCACTATATACTGTGTATGACACTGTGTGTGTATGTGTGTGTGTGTGTGTGTGTGTGTGTGTGTGTGTGTGTGTGACTGTGTCCTGTAGCCCTGTGTGTGGTATTGGCTTCGAGATGACCACATAATGCATTGGCAGTACCGGCCTTGCTGATTCATTGTCAGCTTGCCCTAAACAGGAAACAGGAAGACGTCCTGGGATGCTACATGATCGTCCAGACACCCAGGGAGTTAATCCCTCACATTCTGCTCACCTTCTGTCCTTCACCTCCCTCCCTCCACGTCCATCCTGTTTCTCTCTTCATGCTCTATCGGCACTCATTTCCAACTCTCCTGGTATTCATAGCAGCTCTGATTTTCCTCTACAGTAACTTTATTGGCATGGGCTGTGGTGGAAAAAAAAATGGCTGCCAAAGCATTAATTAAAAATAAAGAAAAGCAAATTAATAGTGGTGATAATTGAATAGAGGGAAAAAGAAATGAAAGAAGCAAAACCTAATACATCTCTCTCTCTCTCTCTCTCTCTCTCTCTCACACACACACACTCACAAACACAGTCTCCTTTCATTACTATTCTTCTGAAGGCGTTTCTGTCGATAGGATTTAAAACGTGTGTGTGTGTGTGTGTGTGTGTGTGTGTGTGTGTGTGTGTGTGTGTGTGTGTGTGTGTGTGTAAACCTCCATGTACATCATGTTCATGTGAAAACAATGAATTTATCATGAGCGCTGACAAGCTGGCTCGACATGTCTGAGCATCCCCACACACGCACACACACACACGCGCGCACACACACACACACACACACACACACACACACACACACACACACAGTGGATATCACAAGAGATTAGCAATGTCAAGCGCCAAAGCTATTTCTCTACCAATCAATAAAAATGTCATCTGGAACAGTGTTGCATTTTTCTATTGCGTTTATGATTTTTGTCAGCCCCAGGCCTTTGCCCGCTCCCACCCACCCTCTTCCCCTTCCTCCTGCTGATTTCTGGACATATTTCTCCGTCCTCTGGTACTGATTTCTTTAATAGTTCAGATACAGCTGTATCAGGTCAGTTCAATCCAGTTAATTTTATTTGTAGAGCGCTTTTAACAATAAACATTGTCTCAAAGCAGTTTTACACAGATAAAGTGGTTATAAAAGAGTGTCTGAGTCTTTATAACTGTAAGTTTGTCCCTATGAGTGAGCCAGTGGTGATTGTGGCAAGGAAAAACTCCCTGAGATGATATGAGGAAGAAACCTTGAGAGGAACCAGACTCAAAAGGAACATTTGGGTTCCACAATAATGTCCATTCATTCACAGTTCCATCATTGTTACGGATATTGTGGGCAATTAAATGCGACCTGTGGTCCTGAGCCATTGTAGCCGACTGTTGATAATAATTTCAGTCCAAATCCATCCTCAAACTTCTTCATGGATCTTTAGGTTGATGTGGAACCACCCCCAGCTTAATAAAGTCGTCTCTAATTGAAGAGAATTCCATCCAGATGTAGGGCTTTAGCATGATTCAGGCAGCTCCTAAAAGAAGAAAGGGACAGGAATTGTAGTCACTGGTACCTCAGAAGGTTATGTTCACAGCTCCAGTGCTAGATAATGCTTTAGTGCTTTACTGCTTGTTATCTACTTAAAACTATGTATTTTATTGCACAGCAACTGCCATAAATCTAAAATAATAACATGATAAGAAGGTAAATTTATCTTATCTCAATAGGTAAAAAATAAAAACAGTCTACAGAGGCTAGCTAGCATGCCTACAAATGCTTTAGCCAACAACAACAATGGAAATGTATTGATCTTGTTAATAATATTTGTAAGAGACTTCGCAAATCAACATGAATCTGAAAAGGAAATGCAAACAAACAAGAATTTCTGATCAGATTCCTTCCAACAGCACAATGCAGAAAAACCTTGTCAATGATTTTAATTCATGTTTAAAACCCTTGATGTGTTGACTTTGGCATGTTTGTGCCAGATGAGCTGATTTGAGTGTTTGCTGAGAAGGTGCTGATCTAAACACCCATCACAGTCTCTATTTTTTCAGAGTGGTGCAAAAAACATCCCAGTGTCAGAATTTTCTGCAACTCCCAGGGGAGAAGCAAAGCAAACTGTACAGGTTTAGTCATGTAACCCTCAGACTTTGCATTATAATTGTCAAAGTGCAATTAATCCTGCTCTATTTGGTAATCAGTAGCACATGCTGATGACATACTATTCTTCTATACTAACTTGTAGTAGTTCCTAGAAAAGCAAAAGCACTTTTAGCTCCTAAACTGGAAGTCTTCCTGACGGAGTTCGGGGCTCAGACACACTCTCCTTGTTTAAGCCCAAATTAAATACGTATCTTTTTTAGCAGGTCTACACATACCACATATAATACATTTCTGCTGCAGTACATCTGATCAAATGCACATTATCAAGTTGTGCTTGTTAATATTATGAACAGCAGCGACGCTAATTCCTCTCTACTGCTTCTCCTTCTCTACCCATCCGGAAGCATCCCGAGGTCGTGCCAGCTCCGGTTGGATTCCCACATCATGTGAAATTTTGGACATTGGACCTCTTTGAATGTTTAAAGGCTCTAGTATGGTGGACTTGGTGTTGGATCTATAATGATCTCAGATGTTGAGCTATTTTATGAGTTGCTCAGTAGTTCCTGGTTCCACAATGTCAACTGACTGTATAAGACTACAGGAAGGACATTACTCATAATCACACACTCATGTGCTCATGGAAGTTCTTACTCACCGGTGTTTCGTATTGTTTTAAGATTTATGACACTCGTGATTTCACTCAGATGAGGATCGGTTCCCTTTTTGAGTTTGGTTCCTCTCAAGATTTCTACCTCATATCATCTAAGGAAGTTTTATCTTGTCACAGTCATCATTCTCTTTAATTCTTAAATTCTGTAAAGCTGCTTTGAGACATAAACTTGAACTTGAACCTGTGTCATAGCCTATGATTTAATAGACATCATTAAACAGTCTACATGTGATTTGTTATGATCTTATAAGTAGGCCGAATTATTGAGGCCTATTTAGAACAGATAAAAACGTGCGATTAAGTTGTGATTAATTGCGATAAAAAATTTGAATCGATTGACAGCCCTAATATTAATATATTTAGTGACGTTCATTTACCAGTGTGACACTTAAACATGTAGTATTAATGGCTACTTTTTACCTAAGAACATGTCAGAACCCAAACTTCTTTAGTGCTATTTGGAAAATAGCAGAAATGTGAACTACATGTGTAACTTAGTATGAATTAGCCAACTGTCTGACTAGATGGTAATGAAAAAGACATTATTATGCTTTCAAATGTTTCCTGACTAATTTTTTTTTTTTTATCATACTTCCAAAATACATTTGTTTTTTCATACGTTCATCCTTCATTTTTTCCCACTTAAATTTTTTTTCATTTTTATAACCTTTACATACTTAAATACTACTTTTTTATATATGCTTTTTATACTTTCATGCTACATGTTTTTTTTCATCTTACATTTCATACTTTATTACTATATTTTTAATACTAAAAAAATACTAAAATACTAAAAATTTAATTTTTAACTATTATTTATTTTTTTACTTTTATAATACTTTTTTATACATAAGGTTTTTCATAACTCCATACTACGGTTTTATATATATATATATACAAAATTATATGAATTATTTTAATTATTTCATACATTTTTTCATACTTTCATACTACAATTTCATACATTCTACATACTTAATAATTCACAGTTAATTTCCTTATATTTTTATACTACACATTTTTTGTTTTTGGTTTCAGCATGAAAATCCTAAACATCAAAGCAATGTCTTAACCAATGATCTTGACCAATCAGGTGCCACCAAAAAAAATAAAAATTGAGAACAAAGCAAAAGTAAAAAAAAAAAAAAGAGTATTATCACTTTGCAAACACGGAGACTTACTATATGCCGAAAAAAATAAAAAATGTTCTCAACTGTGGTGAAACCGAAGCTGTTTGTGCGACTCAACTGCCTGCAGCCACGTTTAAAACAAGACGTCACATCACATAACAGTGAACATAACGGTCCCCAAAATAGTCAGCTTGTTATTTTTAGTTGGATTGCAATGTTGAAATATTGGCTGCTTCCCATAGGATGACATGTAAAATGTGCACTGCCAGCTCAGAAAAAAACTGAAGTGTGAAGTGCAGTTTTATAACAGTAGTGTTTTTTATTTGATATATATTAATATATATGCGTTCGTTGTGCTATGCTCCAAAAGGCAAGGCAAAGAGACAGACAGATTTTGCATTAAAAAACTAGATTAGCAATTAGCACAATGTAATGCGTAATATACAAGCTGTAATGTCAACTTTATTGGTTTGGAAAAAAAATTTATTTAATTGGTTGTTGCCAAATATAGTGCACGAATACTACAAAATTACTATAAAATCCCTGTTAAATTGGAAAGACATTGAGAGATGTGGTTCATGCAGGTTCAGTTTTGTTTCTATGTAACAATTTAGGTCATTTAACAGGTATGAAGATTTACTTTGAACGAACAAATATGTAAATGTACAAACGTACCACTTTATTTTTATTGGAAAATCTTCACTTTGTATGAATAACATTTATACGCTTTATACACGATTGGCATCCGGACAGTTTTTTCTTGTAAAACTTGCCAAAGTGCTTCAATATTTCTTTCTTCCGATCCAGTTTATCCCAGAGCAGTTCAATAGGATTTAGGAGTGGTGACTGGGTAGGCTATGTCATGATAGATAACACTCCAGCTGACTGTTTGCTCTCTAACTAGCTTTTACATACCCCTCAGGTCAATGTCTTGTTGTATTTTGAAGTCGCTTCCAATGAGGCACAGTCTAAACAGATTTGCATGGTGATGAAGTATGGAATTGTTGCCACGTTTGTTCCTTTCACCAGGAATAAGTCTTCAACCTTCTCTGCTCCGAAACAATCCCAAAGCATTAAGCTTTCACCACCATGTTTGATTGTGGGTTTGAGACAGTCTGTTCACATCGTCCCTCGTGTTTACTGTGTTACATAAGTTTTTCTGTTAGAGACTAAAATGCCACATTGGGACTCATCAGTCCACAAAACATTCTTCCAATCATTCACTGTCCAATTCTCAAAACGTGTTTCAAAAACCACAAAAGACTTTTCACACTTTTGACAGAAACCATTTCATCAAATCATTTAAAAGCGTCTAAATCTTCAGACTTCCTTACAGATTTCTTCATCTTTTTATATTTTTTCTGGGTTTTATTTCCTGCTTGTTGAGAGGGGTCCGTATAATCTCGTTCTAATGACTTACACAGGTCCCTCCTCCTTCACTTTCTTCTTCTTCATCTTCGTCTTCTTGGCTGTCTCTCCTTATTACAAAACACCAAGCTTAATTAAAGCTCTGCCTCTTTAAACACCTTCCCTGACAAATCATTAGATTATGATCTACATTAGATTACATATCAGCTGAATACACCTAGTAGGCCATCTGTTGCGATGTGCAATTCATCGTATTATTTAGGTGTTGGATTATTCTTAGCGCAGCAGAGGCACTGACATGGTGTCGGTGTGAGTGTATCAGGTACAGTGGCATCGCTGAGACTGCTGTTAAACACCT
>MU570271.1:2695909-2710909 GCA_024362625.1 Silurus asotus
CATAATTCATTCGCTTTAATGCGACTGTCAGTGGGAAGTATTCCTGATTTTTTTGTTTTTTGGAGATTGAGATCTACAAGCGACTTACTGCTCACCCTGGAGTGTGTGTGTGTGTGTGTGTGTGTGTGTGTGTGTCTATGTTTTCCCATCATCTTCTGCTCTATGTATACATCATGCTGTTTTACTTGACAGCGGAATTTATGTTCGTAGATGCATTTTTTAATGAATCTAAGCAAATAATTCCATCACTAATTAGAAAGATATAAATCTTATATCCTTAATACAATTTGGTAGACACCATTATCCAGAGCGACTTGTTCAAACAAATGAGCAACTATAGGCTTAAGGGCCTTACTCAGGGGCCCTGGAGTGGCAGCTTTTTGTGGCTGAGATTTGAGCCCAATGGCTTAACCACTAAGCTACCACCAAAATTGTAATAGTTAGAAAAAAAGTATAAAAAAATGGTAAGTAAGTGTAAAAGAAATGATATAAAATGGTAGTATGAAAATTGGTCTTATAAACAAAAGACATGCAGCATAAAAGTATGTAATGCGTGGATAAAAATCTAAAAAATATGTAGTATGAAAAAAAACTTATTGTGAAAAAATTTTGTATGAAAGTTAAAAATAAAAGAAAGTACGAGTAAAAAATCGTGTAGTAGGACAAATACTTTCATATAGAAAATGGTAGTATGAAAATGCGTAGCATGAATGAAAAAAAGTCGAATTTTCGGAAACTCGAAAAGAAATGTAGCATAGGTGTGAAAAAAACGTAGCATGAAAGTATGAGGGAAAAAATCATGAGGACCATATCATAATATATTGAATGATAAAACGATGATAAAGTGTAGCATGAAATTATGAAACGTTTGTCTGAAAGTATGAAAACAAAACTGTGGTAGTATGAAAGAAACAGAATGAAGTCCAAATCCATCTTCATGGTTCTTGAGAACATCCTCCACAAAGACAATTAGTTTCCAATTGTTATCTCATGACTTTGTGTCAGAGAGAGAAAGAGAGAGAGAAAGAGAGAGAAAGAGAAAGAGAGAAAGAGAGAGACTTTATCCTCACTGAATGGATCTACAGCCTCAGCTCCAAAGTAATCAGCCCAAGCTTCGCTTCTTCATACCATCCGGCACTTATTTTCTTTGCGACCATTAATAGTGCTGTTGTTCTCGGTTCCACAAAAGTCTCAAATAATCCACTTTGTTTTGAAAAAACCTTTTATTGATCTTTTTTTTTTATCTCTGTGAGACACAAGGGCTAAAAGCTGCCAGCTCATTTACACCATCTGCCCCTGCTGCCATATTTCCTTACTACTGTGATCTGACACAATTTCCCACAAAACACAAAGCGGATCAAAAAGTACTGTTCCCAAAACAAACAATAATATGTAGAGCTTTAGAGCAAGTATTTGAATACAGAGTCTTCAGACCAGTAGGCAAGCTATAGCAGCCGTCTCCCAGGGGCATGTGAAAACGTATCCAGGGGGGTCTTTGATTGTCTTTAAGTGTAATTTTGCTGAACTCATTATTATGAAAGTTATTTCGATTGCTGGTTGGACTGTTCCTTTGCTTCGAATGGGTTTCAATTTAAACCCCAATAACTCCAAAGAAAAAAACAACAAATACCATAAGACTGGATGTATTTAATTAAGAGCCGAATAGTGTTGATATGCTAATGACTATTTGAGATTTAAATATTACAATTAATGCATACCTTTGAAGCACAAAAGTTTATGGACGTCTGACTATAAGATTGGTTTGTGCTTTTTTGGACATCCATTCCTACATTTAGTCCTCATTTCCCCTTATAATGACCTTCATTCTTCTGGGAAGATGTTCCACTAGATTTTGAAGTGTGCTTGTGGAGATTTGTGCTAATTTAGTCACAAGGGTGTTAGTAAAGCCAGGTACTGATGTAGGGTGAGGTAAGGAGGCCTGGGGTGCAGTCAGTCATCATTTCAATTCATTCCAATGTTTAGTAGGATTAAGATTGAAGTTCTGAAGCAGGCCACTCAAGATTTTTCACTCCAACCCATGGTGGAACAGGTTTTGGTCTCCTAGTTCAATTGAAAGAAAAATTTTAGGCTTTCACATTTAAAGACATCCGATAAAATTGTGCCTTTAACCTTGTGGTAACATTTTGTGAATGAATATCATAAGCCTGGACAATGTAGGTGTCTCAATAATTTTGTTCCAATTGCGGGATTAGAGATGATTTTCATGATTTTTTTCAAAACCCGAAGATCAGACACCTTATGCATCTAATTCAAGTTCCTTTGCATCTGTTTTAGAAGAAAACGTGGTTATAATCTATTTGAAGGCTTAAGGTAAAATAAATAAATAAATAAGACTGAAGATGAATTGAACTTTAAACCCAATGATGAACACTGTTAATGTTTCATACAGTAACTAAAGGTTACAGTCAGCCATGTGTGTAATTGCCAGTACTGGTGAACCACAGAGACGACAGACTTGATGGGATCAGGAGGAAGTTGTTCTGATTGCGGCAGGAAGACTTTTCTGTGGAAAATTTATACAACCTATAAATCACTGTACATCTTACTATCGATAAGGACATACTGTATAAAGGCAAATGGACAAGCAGAGTCTGAGACATGAGATGAGACAGTAGAAGATGGAGACATACTGTATATGGAGACTGTATATATTTTTTTAAACCTTTTCATATTTAGACCTTTTTCATGTTTTCTTCGTTATCCTAAATAGTTCTTGCTTATTTTATAAATTGTGGTTTATTTGTTTGTATTTTGTATTGTATTGAAAGTACACTATATGGACACCTGACCAGAAGATTTTCTGTTATAATAACTTCCAATCTTCTGAAGATGTTTCACTAGATTTTGGAGTGTTCTTGTGGAGATTTGTGTGTTAATCAGCCATAAGCTTATTAGTAAAGGCAGGTACTGATGTAGGTGAATTGAGAAGGCTGGGGGTGAAGTCAGTATTCCAATTTAGAGACCTGAAATTACTAAAAACAAACAAACAAAGTTATGTATCTACTGCACAAAAGCAACAATGGCAACTAAAATAAAACAAAAAATAATTTAAAGGTCGGAAGCGAACCCTCATGTGGTTTATATGAGGTAGACTCCTTTTTGCACAACATTGTGTTCATGTTTACATGTACACTCTTGTTTATAGTTTTTCTTTTGCACATTGCACTGTATATTATACAGTCGGTTTTCTGGTCGGCGGTATTTTGGGTCTTGTGTTGTTTGTTTGCACTGCCTTTGTGTTCCACTGGTTGCACTCAGTTGCACACGATGCACTTTATGTGGTGAGGACACTTTACTCCCTGCTCTGTGTTCTGTTATGTTGCTCTATGTTGTGTGATGTCACCCTTTTTTGTTTTATGTAGCACCAGCGCTCTGGAGAAACGTTGTCTCGTGTACTGCGTCAGCTTTATACGGTTGACATGCCAATAAAAGCTTTGTGAATGACTCGACTGCTAGAGCGCACCGAAATGGCTGAAGCGCAATACAGAAGTGAATCAGATTTTACTTTATTATTAAAGAAACTAACATACAAAACCTTTTTTTTAAGTTCTTTTTATGTCCATTTTCATCATTTACACAAAAAGTCAAACTCAAATAAAACTCAAATTTTCCGTTTTTATTTTATTCATATTCAAGCAAATGAGACTAAAAAAACAGCGTAGCAGGAAGAAGCAGTCAATGCATTGAAAATAAAACAACTTGCGAGATTTTGCGTGTGGAAGTGGAACAATTCCGTCCAGTGCAAGATCTTTTACTCTATCCCATGTTATTCAAATAATGAGCCTAATAGTTGCGTTTTGTTTATAAGAAATATACAGCATAAAATACAGGAAGTGATGACAAGGTGAAATTTGTATGTTACAATTAATGCATATTTTTTAAAAACAAAAACTTGTGGACACATGATTGTAAGATTGGTTTGTGCTTTTTAAACACTCCATTCCTACATAAAGTCCCCATTAGTCTTATAGTAGTCCTGGGAAGAACCACATATGGATGGAAAATTCCGGTGTCCCAGTACTTTTGTCCGTATTGTGTATCGTGATTATGGACCATGAACTGCTTTTCCCAGTGGCAATTGCACTTAACTGTCACATGTCACTGATCACACACACACACACACACACACACACATAGAGTTTCCTGTTTCAATGTTAATAAGCACGTATTTAGTCCACTCCTTTTTCACTTTCATTTGTTGTCTTACTGTATGTTTTTTTATACCGGTTGCTGTTGTCTGTTTGTGCGGTTGTGTGTCGAATTTTCCTCCATTCACCTTTTGTTACCTTTTGTCTTAAAAAAAAGAGGGATTCATACTTAACAATTTAAGTCAATTTGTGGATTCGTTCATTCGATTATTGAATAATGAGAGAAAATACATCATTTTTTTTTTATTTTATTACATTTTTTATCTATAGCCACAGCCAATTTTATTTCCTAATCTACTAGTTAGTATCTTTTCTCAGTGTCAGTAGGTCAACGTAACATTCGGGTTAGAAAGGCATTTCTGAGGAAACAAAATGTCCCACAGACTCCTTCGCCATGGCAACTTGAAGCCTGTAACTTTCCTTCACTTTTGCATGCTCGAAGCCATTGTGTAAGAACCCAGGAATAGTACAATGAACCCTCTGCATTTTGTGTCATCTTCAAAATATGATAGCAGTTTAATGTGCACCATGGCGCACAATAGCCGTGTCAAGTGTACAGTAGGTGTGGAGCTTTTTCAGATGTGACAAATTATAGTCTTTGCAGTAGCTTGACATCGTTTTTTCAAGAAATGAAAGTATGACGGAGCTGTTTTAGACTTTTTTTTTTTTGCGACTGCCGCCTTAAGATTTTATCGTCAGAAAATTTACACAATTTACGAACTTTCTATACAACATAAGAACATACGCAAAGTCAAATGTTTTCTGAATCATCTGAATGTGTTCTTGAATCGAAATTAGTCCACATTTTAGTTTATATAAAAATTAATTATATTGTTCAGATTTATGCACATATTGACTATGATGTAGAGTCTACAGTGAGAACGCACATAACTTTCTGTAAGGGGATTGATTTCTTGATAACATGACAGAAAAAAAAATAGAAAATAAAAAAATGACTGGTGAAAGAAGTGTTTATAGCTACTAAAATTACATAAAACATAACAGGAACTTCCCATGTGGATGTTCCACAACGTTAAATGTTGTCATAAATGAATAGATTTGCCAAATCGCTGTGATATAAAAGCACTTTTGGATATAAAATCATAGCAAAATAATGCACTTTGGGGTGCTAATTGTATTGTAGATTAGTTGGTAAATCCTCAAGTGTATTATTATTATTATATATCCAGTGTTCAGTGTGAATCGTGATTGGCTGAAATTTTGAAGCATTAAACATCCAGGGATTTTGCTTTTGGAAACATCCACCTTCACGTCACTGAGCTTAAAGTTGGACTTTTGACAAAATCCTTCATTTATATGGCAAAAAAAACCCAGCACTGGAGCACCAGGAGTTAACACCAAACACCTGGACATCTTTTTTTTAACTTTTTGTTTTTTGGAATGTGTATATTTCACAGACCCTTCTTCTGAATGGTCTGTGAAATGTCCACATTCCAAAATAAAGAAGTTTAAAAAAAGATGTCCAGGTGTTCTTCAAGTCCTTAGGGCTTATAATCTTGGAAGAGTGAGTATGAACTGGACGAGAGGAGTCTGGAATGATTTTCCGTGATTTCTTACTGTGCTGATTTCCAAAAAAAAAAAAAAATGTTAAAGTAAAAAAAAAGATGCAGACTTCATTTAAAAAGGATACACATGGACTCCACAGCCGCCCCCTCACCCCCATGTTGTCAAGCCCTCGTTTCCTTGATCCGTATTGGTGTATCGATCAACCGCTAGAGCGTTGGCTATCGACTGACCTGTTAGCCACTGCGCAACGCTGTCAGCACTGCCACATTTGTGCTTTCCGCACATGCATCCGTCGAACCCCTCGGTGCAGCCTCCTAAGGAGGGCGCAACACACTCGGCACGGACAACGCCATTGTAACCATCGATCACTTCGCCTAAAATAGATGGGGCAGGGCTGCTTTCGGAGCCAGGGCCGGTTTGCAGGATTCGGCCCAAATTGGGCTGTCGATAGTCATTCTAATGACAATCCTATTTAATAGCCCGAGCCGACTTAATTGCCGCTTCGCTGCTCTCGTTCGGCACAAATTTGATAGCTCACGCTGTGTTCCAAATAAACTTGTTTCAACTTGAAAAAATGTCAGTCTGAATCCCTAAAATATCCCCGAAAGTGCTTGCGATATAATTTGCAAAAAAAAAAAAGTGTTTTTATGTAGATGCTGTACTTTGGTGTGTTCATGTGCCACCAGGGGGAACATGCAAATAACTTGTGCAGCTATAAAAAAAAAAATTATATTATGGCTGGAAAATGAGTCTATAATGAGGGAGAGAATAAATGAACATTGTTTTATGTGATCACTCAATAAAATCATTTATTTTCTTGCATTTTTCATCACAAAGTCTTGATGAACATTTGATGTCCAGTAAAAGTTAAATAATTTTTGGTTGGATTTCATATCAGGTCAGAGCAAGTTGTTATTTTATAAATGAGTGACACCTTGTTCACATTTTGTTCACTCCTTCTTTAATAATTGCTGCAATTCTGTCGATTTTTTTGATCTTTTTTCCAGGGACAGGAATGAAAGTGTGTCAATTTATCACCTGAATCCTAAACCAATAATATAACCAACACCTCCTGTCTCATTGAGTTTCATGGGATGTGATCGATATATGGATTTGTCCCTTTAAATTGCTTTTTTGTGTTTTTTTTAGTCTAGCTATTTTTTTTAACAGCTATGCTCTATGGCTCTGTACTAGAATCCACTAGAGAGGTGATCAACAGCATCATGGCGAGTGTCTTCATGAGTGTGTGCTGTTTAAAATTCTCTGTAAATGAAATGCTGATTCGCTTTGTTCCGGATCTCACATGAGCAATCAGCAGACAAATAAGCTTTGTGTATTTGTCTGTGTGGTTTTTTATATCTGGAAGTCAATATTAGATTAGGTCAGGGAGGAAAAAATCTGCATACATATATACTTTTAAATGTGTGTGTCTGTAACTCAGTGTGTCTGTGTTGAAGGCTTGGTGAAGGAATGGATTTTTTTTTAGGGGGAAAAAAAAATCTGTCATCCATAAGAATCAAAATGCAATTCAAATATCTTTATTGACACCCCTGTTGCTAAGAGTAGTTCATACTTCACATCCAAAATCCAAAGCAGTACATCAGTGTGAAAACCCACAAGGATCTAACTAGAAACTGTCTAAAAGAGTGGCCTCTGTTACATTGAAACTGATTTATATCCAGCAGCACAGGGCTTTTTGATTCCACAAATATCGAATAAAGGATTTGGCAACCATGTGAGAAAAACCTGCTTTTAAACAATAATGCGGTGAAGGAGCTTGTCGTTGTTTTAAACCTTCAGATGTTAAACATGTGCTAAAAAAATATTAGAAATTGTATTAAACAGAATTTATTCAATTTTATTAACTCAATCATGTCAATCCTTTTTTATACATTCAGTAAGACTATAACTGTGTGTGATGTGCTGTTTTAGAAAAACAATCACAAGCTGATTGATGTTTCATTCATTTTAACAATGAACATTGTCTCAAAGAACTAATAGGAATGTTCTTTATAAGTTCACAATTTTTTTTTTTTATCCATTCATTGTTGAATTTTTTGTTGTGGTGTAGTGTGTATTGTTGCGTGACTTACAATTACAAAAAAAATGGTTCTTTGCTTAGAGATCCTCATGTTGTAGGTTTTCTCTGGACTCGCCAATAGGTTTTCTCTAAAAAAATACTTATAGGTGGATAATCTACACTAAACTTCCCCTAAGTGTGAATGTGTGAGTACGGGATTTAGTTTGTTTGTTTAGCAATGGATAACAATGGAAACTCGCAAAGCAGCTTTTAAAAAACCAAAGAAATAAAAAAAAACCTAGTGAGCAAAGCTAGAGGTGTTTGGCGGCAAGGGACAATTCCCCAAAGTGACAAATAGAAGAAACTTTTAAAGGAACTGATGTCACTTCTGGGTGACACCGGATTGTGTGATTATGGCACCTTCCACTTTTACAAACTATAAAATCAAGCTATGCTAATTGTGTTAAAAGGACATTGAGTATAAGCATTATTGGAGTTTTAAGTTTCTTGCGTCAACAGAAAGAGAGTGAGAGAGGGTTTGGGGGAGAAAAATAACACAGAGTGCCAGCAGGGACTCTGGCAACACTAGCTATGACAGCCTAACAAAACGGGAGAGCCAGAAGGTAACACAGACATGAGGGAACCTTAGGACATAAAGCAGCCAGCCACTCCACTGCCAACAAACCTGCATGACAATATGACAGTGAGGTGCTGAACAGACCAAACTTTTAACAAATAACTTGACTAAAAGTCTGATTGTCCCTGAGACCTTAACACTAGCTAGAAAGCTGTTACATAACATAACTGTGGCGGTTTGTAAAAGAAGACGCTTCCACCTGTTCAAAACCTGCATTATTCAAGGTACCAACAAAGAGCCTGCACCATTTGACCAAAGCAAGTGCGGTGGATCATAAGAGAGCAAATTTCTGCTCAGGCACATTTCCACGACTTTATACATCAATAGTAGTATTACATAATCGATGTGAAATTTGATTCGGAGCCAATGCAGTGTGGATAAGATCACATTGGTCATATTTTCTGGTTGTAGTAAGGACTCATTGGGGAGCTTGTTTATGCACTGACTGGAAAATCCAGATAGTAAGATTAGAACAATTATCCAGCCTACAGGTAACAAAAGCATGGATTAGATTTTTTCTGTATCTTGTAGCCACATAATATTTTATTAATGTTATCAATATTTCTGAGATGAGGAGCCTCTCCTGTAGATATTATCTCTAAGAGCTTCAAATGGAGTCACTAGGGTCTCTGACTGCTGCGCATGATGCAACTGAAGTGCCATCAGGGAAGTACTTCTGTCTTGTTAGAATTAAATAGGAAGAAGTTACTTAGCATCTATTGTCTTTTAAACTTTCCTCGGATTTATTAAGCTGGTGTCTCTCATCTGTCTTTGCTGCAAATATACTAGTATATAACTGTGTGTCATCAGCAGAAGAGTGTAATCTTAAACCATATTTATGAATAATCGCACCCAGAGGTAGCATTAGGTAGAGAAAAGAAGTGTGGGCATAAACCTAAACCTTCTGTTTGGAACCTTTCAAACTTAGCTTAGCATGCATAGAGAAGTAATTAAGCACATCTACAAACAATGCTAACAATTATTCATATTAGACCTTAACCAGGAAAGAGCTGTTCCCTTGACACCAACAACATTTTCTAGTCTATCAAAGAGTATATTATGATCATTAATGTCAAGAAACACAATGCAAGGAGACAATATCCTGATCCGAAGCAGAAAGCTGGTCATTTATTACTTTAACCAGCACCAAATTTTGACTGCTAGACCTCACAAATTTTATTTCCTTTACAAATATGAGCATAACCATTACTAACATTTAGAGGTAAATAAGGATCTGGTACATAAAGTAAGGTTTGAACTATAGTCTGACAGCTGAGAGGGGTCAAGCTAATGCTAGTTGCTAATGCTAAGAGAAGAATCGAATATTTATTTTATTGTTTTTGTTTACAGAAATGTATGGGATAAGGGATTTATTACACATGATGATGGTTTTAATGACAACACATTTAAATCCATATACACACAAGCATAAATGTTTGTGTGTGTGTGTGTGTGTGTGTCCACGTGTCTATATCTTGCAGTGAGCATAAAAACACGAATTACTGTCACAAAGTTTGCCCCCTGACATTGTGTGACCTTTTGCCTAAGTCGATTTTAGGCAGAAAAAAAGACACACCCACCCCATACTTAAATTCTTTTAATGATGATGAAATAACAAATAAATTATTTGTTACACACGCAGACGCACACACACACACACACACACACACTGAATCTCTTTCATAGTATATCAATACTTCATAATATTTAGACAGGTTTCAATTCCATTTCAGGTTTCACTTAGGCCTAATTATCATGCCACGCTTGTCGTCTCATTTTTGACGTTCCCCCCCCGTCGTTCCATCATGTCTGCACCTGTGTCATCGAGACAACAAGCTCGTTCTTCGTGCGAGCTTCTCTTTTTCCTCCCATAACCTCGCTTAAATATCACATTCTCTCCTCGCGTCGGAGCGCTTGATCCGTGCGGCGTTATTTAAAGGTTACCGCGGTAACCTTATTATCGCACTTGACCAGTCAGAAGCCTCATTTCCAGCAAATGAAGAAATGTAGGAGAGGGAGAGCATGGTGATGTGAGGGGATACAGTATGGAGTGAGGAGAGAGAGAGAGAGAGAGAGAAGGGCTGTCTCGCCAGCGTTGTGCTCAGCCAGGTGTGTTTCTCCCATTACCTCACAGTGCCGCTGTGTTTGTGTCAGAGATCTACAGGCTACAAAAACCATTCAGTTCTCCTGAAAAGGGCAAGCTGCCTTCAGTCAGTGCTACGAAAACAACACACACACACACACACACACACACACGCACAGCGAGCTCTAGAAGTGTACCAGGGAAAAGAAAGGGTGAGAGCTGAAAACTGGTACGGAGCGAGGTGACTTAATTAGAAACTAAATTATGAACACGAGATGGTGGAGGTAGTGAGCGAGGTGAAAAAGAGGCGAGCTTGGATATTGGTCACTTCAGCACGCCGAGGACTTCGCTGTACGAGGAAAATGTTTTTTAATAATAGCCTTGTGCCTTGGAGCATAGTAAATTTTAATGACTGATAGAAAACCAATTATCGATGGTGCTATATTGCAACCAGACTGCTGACCTTTCCAGAGGCACTGTGAAAAATGGCATTCGAGCTGAAATGTTGATGCATTCCCCTTCCTCCCTCCTGCCCTTCCTCCCTCTCTCCATTCTTTCCTTCCTTCCTTTCTTCTTTGCTTCCTTCCTCACTCACCAACCTCCTCAATTTTTCCTTCTGCATGTCTTCCTAATATAGTACTAATAAATTCAGTTGTTAAATCTTTTCTTACATGGGTGTATGTGTGTGTATGTGTGTGTGTGTGTGTGTTCAGTCTTTTTTTTTTTTCTCTTTATCGGCAAGGCCTAGTGGTCATCATTGCCTGCTTTTCACTGTAACATTGATGATGTGGACGCTGAAAGCGAAATAACCAAAGGCACCCAGGTTAAAGCAAGCTGAACAGGACGGCAGGATAAGAGCGAGATGAAACGGATGACGAGGCAGTAAGACGGAAAGAGGGAAACAGGTGGAGATAAAGTGCAGAGATGAATGGAATTTGTGTGTGTGGTTGTGTGTGTGTGTGTGTGAGAGAGAGAGGGGTGGGGGGATTAAACACACTAAACGGTCAGTAGTGTTTCGATTTTCTGACAGAAGCTGTAATAAAAGAAGTGCTGGTCTCATCTGCTGGGAGGAACGCACATGATTACAGATATGATGAGTGGTTTTAACACACACACACACACACACACACACAAAAGTATTGGGACACTTGATTTCTCCAGTCATATGTACTTCTTCTTCAAATTGTTTCCACAAAGTTAGAGACACACACTTGTACAGGATCTCTTAGATTTTACCTTCATTTGAACTACGAGACCTGTTCCAGCATGACAACGCCCCTGTGCATAAAGCCTGCTCCATGAAGATATACTTTAAATATAGATTGGATTGGAAGATCTTGAGTCTCCACAAATCTCTATTAGCACACACCAAAAACTAGTGGAACATCTTCCCAGAAGAGTGGAGCTTATTATAAGTACAAATCGTGACTTGATGTTGAATCGGACGTTTACATGGCGTGTCCACAAACTTTTGTCCATATAGTTTATGTATAATAATTGTACACTTTTGTACATGAGCTCAAACTGATTCAAACTGATCTCTGGATAAATAAACGTCATCAAATTACAATCATACGCAGCGTAATGACCACCGTCACGTTTACCTTCTGGCTAAGTGTTTATGTCATATACAAAATGGGATTTTTTTATTCATTTGTAGTCCTATTTTGAGAAATATCCGACTGTCACAGGGGAATTATCTCTGAGATGATCGACTGCTGTGAAAACAATAGAATCTTTCATACCTCACGCCACTTCCTCAACATGTTTCATTTTATTATTATTATTTTTTTTTAAATCACACAGGGTTTGAAAGAAATGGGTGGCAGGGTGACATTAACGAGGGAGCTTTTGCACGATATTGTCCTTGCCATACGATAAAACGGATATTGTGGCTTTTTATATTCCCCTTGTGCATTCTGACCCGAGTCAGGCAAAAAAAAAATCATTTATCAATACAGCAAAATGCTCCCATTCAGAAATGAACAAGTCGTGGTCAATAGGGGGGGAAAAAACGCTAGGAAATTGGATTCAGAAACTCAGAGCAGGCAGAAATAACGTTCTGATTAAACTGCATGTCTGCCAGTAGCCGCGAAGTCACTCAGTACGGCGTGTTTAGACCCCCGTCTGGTTCTTTTTTAATGCTAGAGATAAACTCAAGATTAAGACAGAGGTGAGGATCAAAGTTGATGGGAAAGAAACCAGGAGGGAAACCAGACTCAGTGTGTCTTTATGACTACAGCAGCGGTTTACACTGACTTGAAATTATTCACTAAAGCAATCTTTTGTTTTTACAGTGTCCATGTAGACAAGCAGAAAAATGATTCACAAATCCCACATTTAAAAAAATCTCCAAGGAGAAAGGATGAATCAGGCAAAATTCAGGAACTTGGGAAGGTACAGGGCCCCATTTTTCTTCTGTTAGATCAGTGAGAGCAAACACAATATGTTATACGTTGTATGGACAAAAGTTTGTGGACACCTGATCATAAAATGTTGGTGCTTTTTGAACATCTTATTGCACAAGAAGTTCCACTTCTCTGGGAAGATGTTCTTCTAGATGTTGAAGTGTGCTTGTGGAGATTTGTGCTCATTCAGCAACAAGGGTGTTAGTAAAGTCAGGTACTGATGTAGGTGAGGTGAGTCCAAGAGGTGCATTCGGCGTTCCAATTTATTCCAAAGGTGTTCAATAGAATTGAGCCGGTCAGAGCTCAATATCAGGAGATCTTCCACTCCAACGTGTTTAAAGCACATCTTAATGGAGCCTTGTCATGCTGAAACAGATTTGGGTCTCCTAGTTCATATAAGGGAAAAAATTCATTCTAAAACATCCAAAGAACTCCAACTTTGTTTTAACAGTTTCGGAAAGAAAATATGGCTAAAAAAGTCAGGCGTCCCAATACTTTTGTCTATATACCGTATTTTCCGGACTATAAGCCGCTACTTTTTTCCCCACGCTTTGAACCCCGCGGCTTAAACAACGAAGCGGCTAATTTATGGATTTTTCTGGGTTTTTCCCGGTTTCACAAACTTCAAGCCAAAAAACTGAACCCCATAACATTAGACCAAATAAATTTTCGTACGGAAACGAAAAAACGCACCTCACCTGTGTTCTGAGCTGCACGGCATCGGGAGAAAAACTTCCACCGGTGTTGATTTTTAAACTCACAACAATGCCAAAATATAAACTCCAGACAGAAATACAGTAGTTGTGAAAGGAAGGAGGAAGACCGTGAACAATGACTTTCTTGGTCGGCGACTGTTTAGATACAAGACGTTGTAGCGCGTTGAGTCTGGGTGAAGGGAGAGCTCACTAACTCCAGTTACAACAGAAATCATATAAGCACAGACAGGTTTCCAAAACTCGTGCTTTTTTATTTTTCTTGGCAACAGTGTTATGAGTTAGTCAAAGAAACTTAGAAATGAGCATCAGAAAATAATGAGCACATATTTCTCAGTCTCCACACACACACACACACACACACACACACACACACACACACAATAATACCAGGAGAATGCAGTGGTGTGCTGTTCCCAAAATGGCGCTCTGCTCTTAAAGGAGCCACAACATATTTTACCCGTTACACCGTGTAACACTGTCTTTCTGTAAAGCCTGTGTAAAGTTCATTAGTTTCAGTGTAGATTGTGCGGCTTACACACAAGGTGCGGCTTATTTATGTTAAAAATTAAAATATTTGTAAAATTTAGTGGGTGCGGCTTATACAAGGGTGCGCTTTATAGTCTGGAAATTACGGTACTGTATCTACTGCCTCATATAACATTCATCATACTGTTACCTCTACTTCAAAACTACTTCACTATTAGTCTTCTTAGGTTCGATTAAACCTCAAAACGTCTCATTCACGTCTCATGTCCTCACTCGTGTGCTGTCTTATTATTCGTTTTCACTTCATATCATATTTGACAGAAAAATTTGGAAAGTAAATGTAATTTGTTTCTTTCAGATTTACACTGATTTTCTGCCCAAGGCTTTTAAGGGAATGGCTACACAACCCGACTGGAGATTTTTTTTTCCTCATGTAAATACTCGTGTGTAGACATATTGATTGTTCTTCTTCTCTTTTTGGCCCTGTTAGTCTAAATATTGTGATCAGTGTCGAATTTTCTTTTTTCTTGTTTGATTTATTTTGGCTCCTCTCTCAGCCTCAGAGCTCATTAGTGCTTGCTTCAATTTGTTCAGCAAAGAGCTGTTTGATACGGGAGGCCACACAGAATATACAATGGAGTTGAAACTAGGAAAAAGCATCTGGCTACAATAAAAAAAATATATAATAAAAAAAAAAAAAGGCTCCTAGGAGTCACAGTTAATCTGTCCTCGAGATATCACCCTCAGACCAACGGACAGACGGAACTCAAGATACAGGAGCTTGAACACTACCTCCGGTCGTACTGCAACCAGGACCAAATGAGCTGGACTACTGGTTCCGGGAAAGCGTGTGTGTGTGGGAGCCATTCGTGTACTCTGTCCGAGAAGGTCTTAACGTAGGGATAGCACCCTGGAATACCTAGTGAACTGGGAGGGTTACGGACTGGAGGAACG